>JADLZN010002446.1:0-61700 GCA_018155175.1 Sinocyclocheilus anophthalmus | reverse complement strand
AGGGATATTGGCAAGTGCCGTTAACTCCTAGAGCTAGAGAAGTAACCTCATTTATTACATCCTCTGGATTATACTCATACTCTGTTATGAGTTTTGGTTTACGAAATACACCTGCCACCTTCCAGAGATTGATGAATCGAGTGGTGTTTGGGCTGGAGGGGTGTGCAGTGTATTTGGATGATGTTATTGTTTTCAGAGAGACCTGGGAACAACATTTAGTTCGTCTGCAAGCTCTTTTAGCTCGGTTGGCTGAGGCATGTCTTACAGTTAACTTGGCTAAGTGTGAGTTTGCCAAGGCATAAGATATCTGGGAAAAGAGGTTGGCCAAGGCAAAGTACGGCCAGTTCAGGCCAAAGTTTTGGCTATTCAGCAGTTTCCTTCTCCGTCCACCAAAAGAGAACTCATGCGATTTTTGGGGATGGTCGGTTATTACCAGGGTTTCTGTTTTAATTTTTCAACCGTGGTTTCTCCGCTGATTGACTCGCTTAAGAGCTCAGTGAAATTTGATTGGAGCGATAATTGCCAGAGAGCTTTCAAAAATGTTAAGCTGTTGTTGTCCACTGCTCCTGTTCTAGCTGCCCCAAGACTGGATATGCCCTTTAAATTACAGGTGGATGCCAGCCAGATTGGTGCTGGAGCTGTTCTATTACAGACAGGTGAGGATTGATTGGACTATCCCGTAAGTTTCTTTTCTCTTAAGTTCAATACTTATCAGATAAATTATTCAGAATTGAGAAAGAGGCTTTATCTTTAATCTGGGCACTTCAGTTTTTTGACGTGTATGTGGGGGGAGGAATGCCCGTAGAGGTGTATTCTGATCACAATCCCTTAACATTTTGCATTCTTTACAGTCGCCGTGTCCACAGTTCCGCTGGGTCAAAACAGCCCAATTGCTGGGTTTGTCCCTATTTTACCCAGCACTGGGTTGTATTTAACCCAGCATTTTTTAGAGTGTAGGCAACCTCCTCTGTCTAAATCACTATAAATGGTTAAAACAGCGTGTGAAATGTTGCAGTCTGATATATTTTTGTCTAAATATAAGAGAAAAATATTCAACTCACCGATAGTTGAAACCACAGTTCCAACGAAATAAAAAGCTCCCGTGAAATCCCACCTCGGTCTGGTGGCGTCCACACGGATCCCCGCCACATTGGCCTCCTCATAGTTCCTCAGGAAGTTCTTCAGCTCGTCTTTACTCAGGTTGTACTTGTGGGTGAACTGCTCGATCCTCTGAGCCCATCTCTCCTTGGCGAGCTTCTCCTTTGGATGCTCGAGCGCCGAAAACACCGCTGCCCCACATAACAGATAGATGATGATCAGCAGAGCCAACATGAGAAATCTGGCATTATCTTCATTTAGAGTTCCGATGCCGGTGCAGCAGCATCCAGCCCGGCAAGCCATTATTTTATAGGAATGTTATAGGAGCAGAGGAACCACCACATCCCAGTTCATCATGGATCATGCATTTTTCTCTTCAGAGCTCTGCGTCCGGATATTTCAGGGATCTTAACCTCAGAAGCGGTATTCTGCTCGAAATGTCCCGTTTGTGGCAGATCATGGTGCGTTTGGTCTGGAGCGCAGTGCTGGACTGTGTGACCTCAACCTCTCCAGATTCTGCTCAGTGCGTCAGATCAGATACACATACGGCTCAGTGACGGTTGAGGCTGTCCGACATGACAAAAGGAGAAATCTACACTGTATTTTACTGTTAAAATGGTTGAGATTTTAACAGTAAAATACTGTAAAAATGCCACAGTAAAAACCTGCTAAATGGTTAACGGTAAATTCCCCTAATATATACGGTGAAAAACGGTATTGGACATTAAATGTAATTTTACAGTAAAATACTGTTAAAATTACAGTTTTTGGAAGTGAAAATGAAAAAGTCATTCTATAATTTACAGTGAAGAAACGTAAATTGACACTTAATATTTGATGGTTTTTTTAAATAACTGTTTCTTCTTAGTTTTTTTCTTATCAGTTGTGTACATTAGGGTTTTATCTTACATCTAATGTTGTTAAATGAATGTGTATTGCATTATTTCAGTATCGTGTGTTACCATGATGGTGTTTAGTGTTTGTGTAAAATGACACTGTGCACCTTCTATATATAAATATTGCCCTCCTCGGCCGCGTATAAAAAAGCTGTTTGTGATGAGCGTTGGTTCGTCATGTGATTTTCTCATCACCACCAGTTTTTGGTGGTTATCAGTGCATTACAATGGTTCAAAACAGATATTAGTGCTTCAATATGTTGGTTTATTAATATTACATCAGTTAATGAAATGCATATTTTTATTGTGAATTTAAGTTCTGTCTGTAAAACCTAAAATGTTGCTACCATAATTTTTACGGTGAAGTTCTGGCAACCACAGCTACCGGTATTTTACCGTAAAAGTCACAGATTTTTTTTTACAGTGTAGAGTTCTTAAAGAATGGGGTAGCCTAACAACAAGTGGTGTGACCATCAATTTAAAAAAAATTCTTAATCATTCTTTTCCAGTAGCCTATATTTTTCAAGGTATAAATTCAGGCAAAAGAATGAATGTCACCGCATTGACACCAACACAAAATAGTTGTGTTGCATGTTTGCATTATTAGACTAGATTGTGCGATGTGAATACATCATTGCGATCAATAGTGTATGACCTTTTGGATCTGGTTGGGAAGTTTTCAGCATTTACTCTGGGACGTCCAGAGGCAACTTCTGTAAATGTCACAGTTTGGACAGGGAGACGAAAATCCATTATGCATTTAAGACAGACAGACACTGTGTATTTATAGATTCGCTCCTAAACTGTCCAATTGATTAGTTTAGACACTGAACAGAGCTGTGAAGTCTGATGCATTAGCCTACCTTATTTTTAGAGCTTAAAAACGTGCTTGTCCTTAGAAAGTTTTCAGGACCTCGGATAGCTGATTCCCTCGCACTAGAACTGATCCATAATGAGTTCAGCTTGACAACCATCTCTTATATTGTCATTGTACAGTGATTGTGTCAAATAGTAACACCATGGTATTTTAATATCAAACTCTCTAATGTATGGCATGTGACCATCATTACTGTTTAATGTTTGTTTTACCCTCCATCTGCTATAATTCACAATACCTACCAAATTATAGGTGTCCCAAGATGTGAAAAAATCTAGAGTCCTTGGTAACAAGAACTGGCAAAACAGCATAAACTACATTCATCCACAAAGGAGTGCTATGGTGGTGCTATCAAACGAAGCACAGCAAGAACCTGTGGAAACATTCATATTCATGTATATCAAAGGTATTACATCACTTAGAGGTGGCCAGAGGAAAAGTTCAAGTTTAGATGTTAGCATCAGTGGACCTTGCTGAGGCACGTTTCATGAATATTATTGCTTATACTTGAAGTATTTGAACTCATTCACTTCAACTCATTGTTCACAGTTTTTGTTATTTTATTTATATTTTCCTTTCTACAACATTATTTGATACAGAACATGAAGCAAAACAGGACTGCTGTATGGCACTGTGTTATTTTTGTATCATTGATATACTATTATTATTTTTGTTAATATTTTTAATTAGACGTTTTAAAACTTTAATTTGAGTTATAATGTTAGTAATTTTGTTGTGTTTTATTAGTTTTATTTTATATGTTTTTTAATGATATATAGATTTTCTTATTCGTTTATTTTAATTTCGTTGAGTATTTAGTAACGTCAAGTTAAACTAAATGGAAAAGGGGAAATATTACTTACCAACTAGTGAATATTTCTATATTATATATATATTATAGAGATCTATATATATTATATTATTTTATGTATATAATTATTTTATTTTATTTTTAAATTTTTTTTATCTATTTAAGGTTATTTTATTTCAAAATAACGATTTTTTTCCCTTGCAGTTTTCGTTAATAATTACCCTGGTATGGCATCAGAGACATCCTGACAACCACCAAAAACTTTTGTCTCATTGACTTTTGCATGCAATTCACATTTTACATTTTCCACTCAATTTTACTTCATAAAATTTGAAAATCTAGAGTATGGAGCCCCGCACATGGCATGCAGGAAAAAAATAGTAGGATAATCGTGCGCACGATTACTATTTTGTTCCCTCGATGTACTAAAACGTGCACACTATTACTATTTCGTTCCCTCGATTTGCCAAGTCGTGCAGATGATTTATAAATCGAGAGAACGAATTAGTAAACTGTGCACACGATTTAGCCAATCGAGGGAACGAAATAAGTCGTGTGCACATTTTAGTACATTGAGGGAACAAATTAGTAAATTGTGCACACGATTTATTTATTTTTTCTTGCATGTCATGTGCGGGGCTCCATAAGAGAGCAATGCTCGATGTATAATCCTAAAATGTTTTCTTTCAGTTTTCTTTTATTAGTGTACCTGCTTTTGTTTGTGAGTAACATTTGAAGGTTGTACTGCTCTGTCCTTTGGGCAGCAACACTGAACAATTCCATCTGATGTCAGGAAGACTTCCAAACTCCCAGGAGGCCGATGGACGGTTTTGGTAGCACAGACATCAAACCCACTGCGTAGAAGAGCAGGGGCCGAAAAACACCAACACTGATCCAGCAGAGAGACACAGGACTAAAAAGACACAGGTCTCTTCTGTTGAAATGTGACTTATTCACACAAATTGCTTTCTAATCATTAGTCCCACACCAGGATCTTCTCAGCCTTTGTTACTGTAAATGACAAACAGTTTTTGAATGAAGTTGAAAATGATTAAATAGGTTTATACATGCACACAGTTCAAAATCTATAGCCAATTTGGCTCTGCAGAACAAAACGAAGCCCCTTTTATTCGCAGAGAGAGGAACATCAGTCCCTTCCCTTCAAAGCTTTGAAGTTTAGCTGCTCCACTGGGCCATTCAGAGAGGGAGTCAACTGACTTTGGACCAAAATGAAGGTAAAATGAACAGGCCACAGAGAAAACAACCTCACTGGAATCATGAACTGAATTTTGCTAATGTTTTAATAGATGTTTGACATTATGACACCAGTGGTTGTCAGTGGATGGGCACCAGCCCAAAAAAGGGGTCACAGGTCTGTGCCGATAAAGGGTCAATGACGTCATGACGCTCATTGTTTTTGTCTGGATACATTAATTCAAAAACACATAAAAAATGTAAATCACACTATTAATGACTTGAACACACCACTTCTATTATGAACATGTTTTTAATTCATGATGCTGTCCTGTTATACCAATGAGGAGCAAAGCTCTCATAAATGCTAATCTTTTATCACAATTTCAAAAAAAAAAGTACAATGAAAAAAAAAACACTGAAACATTTCTCAAAATATCTTCCAACAAAATACAAAACAAAAATTAAGCAAGCAAAACAAATGCTACTAAGACATTTCTCAAAATGTATCTATTTATGTATTTATTTGATGTTCTACAGAAGACACAAAGTTGTACAGGATTAGAACAACATGCGGGTAAAATAAAATTACATTTTTGATTGATTGATTGATTGATTTATTGTTTGTTCATTCTGGATACATTGAAATGCAAGTCATGCAGTGATTTAAATACACGCCTTCTGTGATGAACATGTTATTAATTCATGAATTCAAATATATTTTTTATTTGAGGTCAATTTTGAAGTCAAAAATGTCATGGTGGTACAACTTCCTGTCATTACAATTATTAAACCTTACTTAAACATTTGACATAATCTTTTATTATTATTAAAACAGTATTTAAAAGATTTTTGTCTGCCAAAAGTCATGTGGTGCGATCAACCAAGGCAACTAACATGTAAAAACATGCAGGTTTGATCTTTTTATGACAAGGCAAGCTTAGTTCGGCCAAAAGATATAATTATAGATGAATGAATATTTCATGATATGTGTCAAATAGTTTTTACCCTCTAAAACATTAAATAAATGTATATCTAAAAGAGTTTGTTTTGAAAATGATGATTAAGATGTGTACTCTCACATTCAAAGTGTAAAGATAACATGATGCTACTTTTCAATAGATGGTTTCAATACATGCGCTGTTTAATGGGTTTAAAGGGGTCATATGATGCGATTTAAATTTTTCCTTTCTCTTTGGAGTGTTACAAGCTCTTGGTGCATAAAGAAGATTTGTAAAGTTGCAAAGACTAAAGTCTCAAACAAAGAGATATTCTTTATAAAAGATAAGAGTCAGCCACACCTACCTAAAAACTTCTCGTTCTAACACGCCCCCACATACCAACGTCACAATCTGGGAAGATTTGCATAACACCGCCCAAATTTTCACGCAAAGAAAGAAAGATTTGTTTCGTCATGCCTGGAGCTGATCTGTGTTGGTTGCTGAGGAAATACTACAATTTTGTGCTGTGGATCGCCGGATCGGCTTTCACCGTGGACGAAGCGGAGTCCAGCCCGGGGTCGTCACATGTGGTTGCCGCAGGCATCACAATATGGTAAGGGACGTAACATTTCTGTCACACGCTTGAGGAATTCGGCCAATCACAAGCACTGGATAGCAGGCCAATCACAGCAAACCTTGCTTTTCAGAACAATGAGCTTTGTAAAAAATCGACGCGTTTCAGAAAGGCGGGCATAGAGGAGAAACAATAATGTACCTTATGTGGAAAATAATGTGTTTTTTGAACCTTAAACCACATAAACACATTTCATTACACCAAATACACAAAATAATGTTATTTTTAGCAGCATCATATGACCCCTTTAAATTAAACCTTTTAAGAATGGCATAACGGTTTTAAAATGGTATAAATGTTTTTACAAAATCATATGAAACTAACATGAATAATAAGTTCATTTATTACATATAACTCAAGATATTTTAATGACCTACTCTTTATCTTGGACACTCCTTTTTGTTCCATGTGTTTTGTTATTGACGTGAGGTTGTGCATCCAATCAAACTATGCGGTGTTTTGCCAAATGCTAGATTACATTAAGTCTACATTAAATATGTGTTTGCATCCACACCATGAAACCGCTGAAAAAGACATTCAGAAACCAGAACTGTAAATTGTCCTGTTCAGCCTGTCACAAATGTCTGTTTCAGTTGAAGAATGGGATACTGAGGGGTCTGCAGGGACGAGATTGTGTTGCCATGGCTTTGCAGGCATTTTATAGTTACCGCATTTCTTCAAAGCTCTCAAAGCCCCTCTATATCCTTTCTATACGCCAACCAATCACAGACAGAGACTCTGAAACTATATATCACTGAATATATATCTGGCTAAATCTTTTAGGTCCAATAACAGGATATTAAATTCACATGCATGGCCTCAAACCCAGCGTGGCTTTTGTTAATTCTGGACATTCAAAAATAATTGACATGCATGTGGGTCGAGGCTGAAAGTGTTGATCTTGTTACCTGATAACCCCCACCACATTTTAGGTCACATATTTTGAATTAAATATCACAGTTTCTTAAACAACCAAAAGTGGTGGTTTTTGTAAACAGTTTATTAATGAAGAATACATGGCTGAATATATATATATGTGTGGTGTGTGGTGGGTGTGTGTGTGAGAGAATGGAAATCATTCTAACATGCTATAATGCTACATTGTTTGTCAATATATTCAACATATTGCTTGGCATTAAATGTTTACAAACTCATGAACACAGAATTGACGTTTTTAATGCCCAGGTTGTTTACTGACCATCAGCAGCGCATTTATATATAGCAAAGCTTCTATGAAACATTCTTACAGGCAAGATAAATCTTTGCAATTACAGTGGAAGGCTGACCTTCCATCTTCACTCTGAAGATAGATCAAATGGCAGGGCGCTGTGATTACAGACCTGTTTGGCTTCTTCAAGCCAAACAGGGTCATTAGTTGCTGTTCAGTTTTACTTGCTGCAGTCTGTCTTTCAGTGGGACACTCTGTCATTAAAGACTCCAAAGTCATGACACAAACAGCAATGCAGACACACAATCTTGATAGCTAAAAGGTCACCTCAGAGTGCCATTTGGATCAAAATTAATGCTAGGTTCTTATTTAATCTTGGGGAAATTGCAAGAGGGAAACATTTATTGTGTATTCTTATATTAAAAATGTATTCAAAATACTAAACTGGCATGAGGAAGTTCTAAATTAGAGAAGTATCGCAGCAGCTGAACAGATATTCAAATTCTTTTGGAGCAAAAAGTAGGAAAGAAAACTGAGACACTGCTTACTGATATTGTACTGAGATTCAATAGGAGAAAGCCTGTAGCATCACATCCAATTGAAATGAGGATGTGCTCACAGGAGAGACAGCAGCAGACATGAGGGTGTATCAGATGGCCTGTGCATATGCAAAAATCAGGCCCCACTGGAGCTGAATTCTGATGCCTCTCTCATTGCGAGAGCAGAAGACTCACATCAGTCACAATCTGTTTCCTCTTCATTAGTAAAACACAGACATGAGAACCAGGAGCGTTTGGGGGAACAATTGGTTTCTGTGATAGAAAAACAGAGTCTTTTTAAGAGGTTGTAAGGATAAAATATATTAGGACTCACTCTGTTTCTTTCATATGAATAAAATTATAATATTATGCAATTCCCCCAACTGATTCTTCTATAGGGTGCAGTTGCTAGTGTTTTTTTTTTACTGCAGTTGTTGCTCATTTGCTTAGGTCAAACATTTTTCATTTAAATAAGATCATTTGGACCCCAATGACATTCATTTTGTGAACAAGACACTGAAACATATCTTCTTACAAAATACAAAACAAACAAACAAAACTCCTAATATAGTAGTCAACATTTGAAGTTGATCAAAAAAGTTCATCAAAGTTGTTTTAAGGCAAGAACACATTTGGTTTGACAACTTTGATGAAAGGTTGTGAACACTTCAAATGTTGACTACTGTACAAAAACCTAAATAAAACCCAGTTGAATTTATTAAACAAATCAAAACAATGAAACATTTTCTAACAAAATAAAAGACAAAACAAAAACCCAAACCAAACCAAACAAAACATTGAAACACTGAAATATTTCTCAAAGCATCTTCTAACAAAATACAAAACAAAACACTGGAACGTTTCTCAAAATAAAACCCCACTGACTTTCATTATATTGACAAAACAAAACGAAACACGAAGACGTTTCTTAAAATCGTTTGTTTTGTTGTTTTGTTAATTTAAAATCAGTGGGGTCCAAATAACATTGGACCCCACAGATTTTCATTTTTTTTTTTTCTTTTTTTTTGTGAACAAGACACTGAAACATATCTTCTTACAAAATACAAAACAAACAAACAAAACTCCTGATAAAGAAAACTAAATGAAACCCTATTGAATTTACAAAAACTAAAACTAAAAACACTGAAACATATCAAGATATCTTCTAATAAAACACAAAAACAAAAACAAAGCCATATAATATATAGACGTGGGTACGGAAAGTATTCAGACCCCATTAAATTTTTCACTCTTTTTTATATTTCAGCCATTTGCTAAAATCATTTAAGTTAATTTTTTTTTCCTCATTAATGTCCACACAGCACCCCATATTGACAGAAAACACAGAATTGTTGACATTTTTGAAAATTTATTAAAAAAGAAAAACTGAAAATATCACATGGTACGAAGTATTCAGACCCTTTGCTCAGTATTTAGGAGAAGCACCCTTTTGATATTAATACAGCCATGAGTCTTTTTGGGAAGATGCAACAAGTTTTTCACACCTGAATTTGGTGATCCTCTGCCATTCCTCCTTGCATATCCTCTCCAGTTCTGTCAGGTTGGATGGTAAACGTTGGTTGGTGGACAGCCATTTTTAGGTCTCTGCAGAGATGCTTAATTGGGTTTAAGTCAGGGCTCTGGCGGGGCCATTCAAGAACAGTCACAGAGTAGTTGTCCTTCGTTATTTTAGCTGTGTGCTTAGGGTCATTGTCTTGTTGGAAGGTAAACTTCGGCCCAGTCTGAGGTCCTGAGCAATCTAGGAGAAGGTTTTCATCCAGGATATCCATGTACTTGGCCGCATTCATATTTCCCTCAATTGCAACCAGTCGTCCTGTCCCTGCAGATGAAAAACACCCCCACAGCATGATGCTGCCACCACCATGCTTCACTGTGGGGACTGTATTGGACAGGTGATGAGCAGTGACTGGTTTTCTCCACACATACCGCTTAGAATTAAAGGCCAAAAAGTTCTATCTTGGTCTATTTCTCACCATCTTGGAGTCCTTCAGGTGTTTCTTAGCAAACTCCATGTGGGCTTTCATGTGACTTGCACTGAGGAGAGATTTCCGTCGGGCCACTCTGCCATAAAGCCCCGATTGGTGGAGGGCTGCAGTGATGGTTGACTTACTACAACTTTCTCCCATCTCCCGACTGCATCTCTGTAGCTCAGCCACAGTGATCTTTGGGTTTTCTTTACCTCTCTCACCAAGGCTCTTCTCCCACGATAGCTCAGTTTGGCCAGACGGCCAGCTATAGGAAGGGTTCTGGTCGTCCCAAATGTCTTCCATTTAAGGTTTATGGAGGCCACTGTGCTCTTAGGGAACCTTAAGTGCAGCAGAAAGAAAGAAATTTTTTGTAACCTTGGCCAGATCTGTGCCGTGCCACAATTCTGGACAAGGTAATTACAGTGGGTATGGAAAGTATTCAGACCCCCTTAAATTTCACTCTTATATTGCAGCCATTTGCTAAAATAAATTAAGTTAAATTTTTTTCCTCATTAAAGTACACACAGCACCCCATATTGACAGAAAAACACAGATTTTTTGACATTTTTGCAGATTTATTAAAAATTTAAAACTGAAATATCACATGGTCCTAAAGTATTCAGACCCTTTGCTTGTGACACTCATATATTTAACTCAGGCAGGTGCTGTCCATTTCTTCTGATCATCCTGAGATGGTTCTACACCTTCATTTGAATCCAACTGTGTTTGATTATACTGATTGGACTAGAATAGGAAAGCCACACACCTGTCTATATAAACCCTTATAGCTCACAGTGCATGTCAGAGCAAATTATAATCATGAGGTCAAAGGAACTGCCTGTAGAGCTCAGAGACAGAATTGTGGCAAAGGCACAGATCTGGCCAAGGTTACAAAAAAAAAAAATTCTGCTGCACTTAAGGTTACTAAGAGCACAGTGGCCTCCATAATCCTTAAAAGGAAGATGTTTGGGACGACCAGAACCCTTCATAGAGCTGGCCGTCCAGCCAAACTGAGCTATAGGGGGAGAAGAGCCTTGGTGAGAGAGGTAAAGACGAACCCAAAGATCACTGTGGCTGAGCTCCAGGGATGCAGTCGGGAGATGGGAGAAAGTTTAGAAAGTCAACCATCACTGCAGCCCTCCACAAGTCGGGGCTTTATGGCAGAGAGGCCCGACAGAAGCCTCTCCTCAGTGCAATACACATGAAAGACCGCATGGAGTTTGCTAAAAAAACACCTGAAAGACTCCAAGATGGTGAGAAATAAAATTCTCTGGTCTGATGAGACCAAGATAGAACCTTTTGGCCTTAATTCTAAGCGGTATGTGTGGAGGAAACCAGGCACTGCTCATCACCTGTCCAATACAGTCCCAGCAGTGAAGCATGGTGGTGGCAGCGTCATTCTGTGGGGGTGTTTTTCAGCTGCAGGGACAGTACGACTGGTTGCAATTGAGGGAAAGAGGAATGCGGCCAAGTACAGGGATATCTGGACGAAAACCTTCTCCAGAGTGCACAGGACCTCAGACTGTGCCGAAGGTTTACCTTCAAACAAGACAATTACCCTAAGCACACAGCAAAAATAACGAAGGAGTGGCTTCACAACAAATCTGTGACTGTTCTTGAATGGCCCAGCCAGAGCCCTGACTAAACCCAATTGAGCATTCTCTGGATGAGACCTAAAAATGGCTGTCCTACCAACGGTACAATCCAACCTGACAGAAATGGAGAGGATCTGCAAGGAGGAATGGCAGTGGTTCCCCAAATCCAGGTGTGAAAAACTTTGTTGCATCTTTCCCAAAAAGACTCTTGGCTGTATTAGATCAAAAGGGTGCTTATTCTAAATACTGAGCAAAGGGTCTGAATTTTTTTTATTTCAGTTTTTCTTTTTTAATAATCTGCAAAAATGTCAACAATTCTGTGTTTTCTGTCAACTAGGGTGCGGTGTGTACATTAATGAGGAAAAAAATTGAACTTTAATGATTTTAGCAAATGGCTGCAATATAACAAAGACTGAAAAATTTAAGGGGGTCTGAATACCTTCCGTACCCACTGTATATATATATATATAATATATATATATATATATTTATATATATATATATTTATATATAAATATATATCTATATATATAGATAGATATAATTTTTTTGTATTTCCACAGAAGAAAGAAAAGACATGAGGCGTAAGAAAATTATAAACAGATTTTTTGGAAATAGAATTAAATTAGATATTGAATCCGGGAGTTTAGTGGTTGTCTTGCACCCCACTGTAGTTAGAGGACCACACACCCACACATGTCCCTCAGGAATTTACCCTGTGAGGGGCCAAACCCCTGGCAACTCTCAGGTTGATCGGGCAACACAGATACACCCTTCACATGGATGGGTTTGAAGAAAAGCTACAAACCCTGTCAAGGAATTCTCTTAATGAGACAGGTACAGAAGCAGCAGTGGTGTCCCAGTCAGGTGAGCCGTGTTTCCCTTTTCCTCCAGGAATCCTTTAGACAGGGCCACCGGCACTCTGTTACCATCCCATGTCACAGCAACACAACAGAGAATGCACTTATCATGAATTGCAAAATAAACCTCCTTAAGGCATATTTCAGTGCATTTTAATGTCTTACTTTTAATTCCAGCATAACATCTGTTTAAAATGGGAAACAACAGCGTGAATAGATTATGATATAATATAATATTTCATACAAAGTATGTCTGATTGGAAAGAGGTCAGAAACAAGTTAGACAGCAGCTCTGAAACAGATTACAGAGGGATACCTAGACAGCGTGCAAGACCTCTCAAAGGCAGAAAAAACTGAAACTCTGATTAATGTAGGTTTCCTGAATCCACCCATCACAGGAATAAAATTATATTTAAAAATATATTCAAATAGAAAACTTATTTTAAACGTAATCATGTTATCTTTATATTCAACACACAACACAAAACAACAGGTTTAACAGTATTTTTGCTCACATAAATGTAGCCTTGGTGAATATGAGACCTTTTCAAAAACCCCCCCCCCCCCCCCCAAAAAACAAAAACAATGTTTCCCAAAAATTTGACCGGTGTGTTTGTGTTTGGAAATACCTTTTTACTTAATAGACTTCACTGTGATTTGATAAAGCCTTTTTTTTTTGTATCCATCTCCTGACTTGTGTCTGTCCACAACTTTATCCCAGAGATCTTTTGACTGTGCCTTGCCACACATAGTTGATTGGCTGATATATTAACATCAGCAGATGAAAGAGCTGACAGACATCACACAGAGACATATGCGCACTTGCTGAGTCATTTTCTAAACAACTGTGCAACGTTTAAAACCTCTGGGAAGTTCACTGCTTGACACAACGTTTTTTTTTTTTTTTTTTTTTTGGTTTGTGTTTTTTTTTTTTTTTTTTTGGGGGGGGGGGGGGGGGGGTGGTTGGGGGGTGGGGGGGGGGGGGGGTTCCTGGGGGGGGGGCGGGGGGTTCTTATCATGAACTGAACTTGCCAAAAAAGTCTGTCACTAATTGACAGGAGAACAGAGAAACAGGAACACAGCGTTTAACTCATATGAGCTGCACTTCACATCATTATCTCACACCAGCACATCTCAATCTGTCCTGATGTTGTGTGAGGTCAGCCGTGGTCCAGAGGTGGTCTGACAATGTGAGAGCGAGTGAAAGAGGCACTTGGGTTAGGAAGCAGGTAATTAGTCCAGCACTTTTCCTCTGGGCCCGTTCAGCAGCTGCTCTTTCATGCAGTCCAACATACCAACAGCAGGAGAGAACAGATGTTGCTTATGGTGTAATGAAGAAGCCAGAGGCTATGAGATTCACAGTTTTACAGATGCCTCAATTGCTGGTCCTTTTTACTGATCCAGCTTGGGTTTTATATTTTTTAGTTTGAAGACTTATAACAGAAATAACTCTTTTAGTGCTGCTTATCATCATTTCTAAGCAGATTTGTACACCAGCAGTGTTGTATACCTTCTGCTATGCATGATATGAAGTACTGATCAAAAGAAGAGGAAACATTTCTCATAGAAAACAGTGAACAGTGAAAACTATTTTCATTTATTCATCACATGCTTTCTTAAGACTTTTTAACAATTATCCTCCTAGCTTTGGTTTAAAAAATAAAATAAAAATATAATTGTCCAAAACACATTGTATTATCATGTATTACTGGGGTACCATGTCAAAAACATTTTATTAGAACAAGACAGATCAGGAATTGTCTTCTAAAATAACACCACAAAAAAAAAAAAAAGGTATAGCTCACCCAAAAATTTTAAATGAAAATGTACTCACTCTCAGGCCATCCAGGGTGTAGATGAGTTTGTTTCTTCATCAAAAACAGATTTAGAGAAATTTAGCATTATGAAGTTTTTTACAACACGCACTTTTCATTTCACAAGACATGAATGATGGACTGGAGTGTGTGGATTATTGTGTGTTTTTATCAGCTGTTTGGACTCTCATTCTGACCGCACCCATTCACTGCAGAGAGCCACTGCTGTGATGCAAGAAATATCACCCACTTCCAAAACGTGTATGGCTCGTTATTTTTTATTGAGGGAAATGATTTATATAATATGTGTCAAAATCAACAAAATTAACAATTCACCTAACTTTCGCATGCTCTTTAAAACATTTTCCTTTGTCCTCCTCCTCCCCCTCCTTTATCAACTCTAACAGCTGATGACTTTGGCACATTCTTCATTAATAAAATTACAAACCTCAGTGCACAATTTGCACACCACAAACTGTCAAAAACATCTTACCAGCAAACATACACTCGTTTTCATCCTTCACTCCACTCTCTGAGGCAGAAGTCTCTAAACTCATCCTTTCTAATAATCCTACTACTTGTCCGCTTGATCCTCTTCCATCTCATCTCCTTCAAGCCATTAATCACTGCAGTTGTACCTGCACTCACTCACACATCATTAACACATACCTTCACACTGGTGTTTTTCCCTCAACATTAAGACAGGCTCGTATAACCCCACTTCTTAAGAAACCGACTTTTAACCCAACTCTTTTAGAGAACTACTGACTGGTTTCCCTTCTACCTTTCATTACAAAAAACACTTGAACGAGTTGTGTTCAAACAAGCCTTAGCCTTTCTCACACAGAACAACCTCCATGACAGCAACCAGTCTGGTTTCAGAAGTGGACATTCAACTGAGACTGCCTTGCTTTCAGTTGTTGAAGCCCTAAGGCTGGCAAAAGCGGCTTCCAAATCTTCTATACTTAATTTTGCTGGATCTGTCTGCTGCTTTAGATACGGTGAACCACCAGATCCTCCTGTCAACCCTATTGGAAAATGGGATTCGGAATCGAGCCAATGGAGTCTTACCTCTCAGATATGTCCTTATAGGTATCTTGGAGAGGTGAGGTGTCCCAAGTCGCAACATCTAGCTACTGGTGTGCCTCAGGGCTCAGTTCTTGGACCACTTCTCTTCTTGGTCTACATGGCATCACTAGGTTCTGTAATCCAGAAACATGGCTGTTCATATCACTGCTATGCTGATGACAATCAACTCTACCTCTCATTCCATCCTGATGATCCGACGATAGCTGCTCGCATCTCAGCATGTCTAAAAGACATTTCTTGTTGGATGACGGACCATCACCTTCAATTCAACCTGGCTAAGACAGAACTGCTTATGGTTTCAACAAACCCATCACTTTATAAAAATTTCACCATCCAGTTAGGCTCATAACTCCTTCAAAAACAGCTAGAAACATTGGAGTTGTGATTGATGATAAGCTGAATTTCTCAGACCACATTGCTTAAACTGACCGGTCCTGCAGATTTGCTTTATACAAAATTAAGAAGATCAGGGCCTTTCTTTCAGAACATGCAACACAAATCCTTGTTCAAGCTCTTGTTCTATCCAGGCTGGACTATTACAATGCTCTCTTGGCAGGTCTTCCAGCCACTTCTATCAAACCTCTACAATTAATCCAAAATGCCGCTACAAGATTAATATTTAATGAGCCGAAAAGAACTCATGTCACACCTCTGTTTATCAATTTGCACTGGCTACCAGTAGCTGCTCGCATTAAATCCAAGGCATTAATGTTTGCCTACAAAACCACCAGTCTCTGCACCCCTTTACCTAAATTCATAACTTAAGACTTATGTGCCCTCTAGAAGCTTGCATTCTGCAAGTGAACGGCGTATTATTGTGCCATCTCAAAGAGGTACAAAATCACTTTTACGGACTTTTAAATTAATTGTTCCCTCCTGGTGGAATGACCTGCTCAAATCAATCCGAGCAGCTGAGTCCTAGCCATCTTTTGAACCTCTAACTCTAGCACTTTCTATTCTATTTTATTTCTACTTTATCTATATTTATCTTCTAGTAGTTTTTATTTAAAAAAACAAAAAAGCACTAGCTTTCTATTTTTTCTATTCTATCTACATGTTTTTCTTTGTGTGTGTCTATATATATATACATCTTGCTACGTGTACTGCGTTAGGTTAACCGGGACTTGTCATTTGCACTTATATTTTGTTGCTCTTTTGTTAGTTTTGATTGCGTTTATTGTCCTAATTTGTAAGTCGCTTTGGATAAAAGCATCTGCTAAATGACTAAATGTAATGTAAATGTTTCAAACCGGTACACTATTTTTCATTGGACAACAAAAATAAAAATAGCATGATGGTGAGCTATTTTGGGGTGAACTAAATTTTTGAAATTGTTGTTTTAGTGTAGCAAACCATGGTTTAAGACTGTGAAGCCAACTGCTTCTTTAAAAACGTAAAAAGAGAGCCCATGTGACCCATCTAAACTTCCTGTTTCAATAGGAAATACATCAATCCAATACAGGATCAAAACTTTTTACATGCTAATTTTGTCTTTTAGCATTGTCTTTGGTATCGCCCCCTGCTGCTGAAAAGATACTTGGACACAATAATGAGAATAATCTCGTTAAATTCAGCAATTAGACATTTTATTGACCCAACAACAAAACACGTGCTCCTAAAAACTGGCCAAAAAATGTATGGCTTGTCACATTCTAAAGTGCTTATTTGTTAGAGGCAGACATGCTTAAACACTTTAAAAAAAGACATGACAGCAAAAATGAGCCCGAGTGTCTATTAAATTAAATAGACACAGAATTAAACGTTTGGTCCTTGCAAACCATGAATTACACACAGCAAAGCTTCTTTAAAGAGCACAAGCATCTCCAAAAAACAAAAAGATTTTTACAATCCTTACAGTTCAGTGGTAATTGTTATTGATCCCTACCATAATCTGGCATCACAATGAAGTTTGGAAGTAAACAGAGCCACAATATTCGCCTTTATGAACCTCGAGGAAAAGTGAAATTATTCTTTGTACATTAATCTGTTAAACATAGTCATATTATGTTGCCCTGTTTAAACATTAGTTTTGGCCAAAAGTAAAAAACCATTTCAATGAAATACAAATATACATTCATTCACTGTACTTTATACAACTTGGTCTTTATCCTGGATGATATAATATCACACTAACCTCAGCCTCAGACATACGTGCATATCGACGGTCAAAACATGCTTGAAATGAACCATCAACCATCATCAGAAAAAAAATTAAAATTAGAAAATTACAACTTTGAAGTGGAATAAATAAATAAACAGAGCATCAAGTGGTCAAATGCTCTTGCACCTTTAAAACTCCAATCGAAGCATGCTACTCAAGCGCACAGACACAAACACTGTGCCCGACAGAACACATGCACTCCACAATCTTAATTGGGAATATCAGAGCTGTTGTTGCGGTTTCCGTATTTGTGATGAATGAAGAGGAGCACCACGCCGAGGAAGAAGCAGATGGAGCCCACGGTTATGTAGGCGATGCCCAGAAAGGGGTTTTTCCCTCCCATCCAGGAGATGGCGCTGAGGATCATACGCTTCCGGCCTTCAAAGCTGCGCACAGGGTAGTCTGAGGGGCAAGTGGTTGAGGAAATAATATCAATTCAGAAATAATATATCCAATCATCCAGTGTGTGCACTTTGCTCCATTTTTTAAAACAATGTAAATTGAGTTTTAGAACTGCACAATACATTTTATAATGATTTTGATGCTGATTTAATCATTTTAAAAAATGAATCTTCAAGTTATTCATTTATTTCTATCAGTTAATTAATCATTCTTTCTTTCTTTTACTGTTGTAATAAATAAGTTTAAACACATAAAACAACAGTATCACTGTTCATGAAGTTCCTGTGCAGTTCAAAATGTTTAATAAAGATAAATATAGGTAAATACAGACAGGTAAATACTTTGTATTGTTAAATCGGTACATATAAAGGTAATCTAATATCAGTATTCCTTCATTTAGTAGTTGATAAAAAATAAAAACGTCTATGGTCAACATGACTTGACCATTTTAACTAGATTTTAACATTGTTAGTTTACCTCTACTAGTAGTCAACAGTAGCAGTTATGATTCCATTACAACAGCTGATCTGGCGCTTAAAAAACATTTTGTTTTAATATCAATGTTGAAACAGATGTGCTGCTTGATATTTTTGTAGAAACTGATAGATTTATTTTTTAGGAAAAGTATAAAACAGAATTATTTTGTAACATTATAAATGTCTTATGTCATTTTTGATCAATTTAATGCACCTTTGCTGTAATATTTCTGTCTAAAGAAAAATCGTTCTGAACTTTTGAACTGTAGCGTATACTTAAAGTCAAAGACCACTAGTGAAAATCCTTCATTTTTTTATTTTTTCTAATTTAATACATTTTTAGAATGAAATGGTATCGGTGTATAATTTCAGAATGTTCCAAAAAGCACACTGTGAACTAATCGCTCTCTGCGGAGCTTTATGTTTTAAAGGTATGCAATGCAAGGATACTGTAGGTGACTTCCAGGCTGTAGTTGCCTCTGGGAAGTGTGGGTGTCATGTTGTTCTTCTTCTGAATGATGCGGTAAAGCTTTCTGAAGGTGGGCAGAGCAGCCGTGCGCATCCACACTATGAAATCCTCATTTATGAAGCCGTTGTTTTCCGAGTCAATGTCCAGCTCATAAACAGGCTTGTGCCAGTTGACCGGCTTCGCTGTCTCTGGAAGATGAGGAGTGTTTTAGTTAGAGATACGAAGAAAAAAAAACATATGCAATGCAACAGAGTACATATAATCCTCTCTATAGAATTATATACAGGTATATATATATATATTTTACCTATAAAAACGGCAGTAAGATTCGGGTTACTGCCACCAGGGTTCCTGAACTTCACATGTTTGTCCGTCCACCATGCAATCCCTTTTTTCATGAATGGAATTTGGGTTTTTGTTCCATTGGGATCAATGTAAAACAAGTCCAATGTATCTGAAGCAAAGAGTGAAAGAGACAAGCAATATTAAAACTCCTGAGGAAACAGTCTTACGATGGTAAGTACTCAGATCCAGGTCTTACCATTAAACATGCTGTTAGCAATGGCTCCACACGGGGCTATAGGCTTGTTTTCATTAGTGCGGTACGGCTCACATTCTTTGCTTGGCTCCTGAAATATAACAATATTCTTTGAACTTAATTCAATAACATGCAAACGTATAGCTTCAAATCAAGCATTAAGTATTTCTTGTACTCAGGAAGCAGCAGACCTGTTGTAACATGACAAAAAAATGGTGACAGCTATTGCAATGTCACTCAGTTTAAAGTTCATTAAACGTGACAATGACTGTCGGTGATTGACAGGACTCCACTATAATACGTGTTGAGATGTTTCTGAGTCCATGTTGCCAAACCCAGTTGTTGATGTTGTGTTGACAGACATGTGTTCGCGCTGGTGGAGCATACTATGCTGTCAAACACGTCAGATAGCTGAGCTCAAAATCAGCTGAACTATTTAGTTTCTATTTGCTTCGCCATTAACACTACAGCTGTCAATACACTGGGATACTCTTTATTACTGATTGATTGTTAGAATACTCTGTCTAGGACAGACAGACAGACAGGCAGACAGACAGAGTTCAGTTTATAGTTTACAGATATAGATAGCAGATAGATAGATAGTAGTTAGATAATGCTAGATAGATAATAGATAGATAGATAGATGTGCCAGAACCTAAGTGATGCGACCGTCTCCATTGAGCTGGCTGTCATCTCTGGACTTCACATACCGCCGATGGTTTTGGTAGAAATTTGAGAGGCCATAGTACATGAAGACATTACTCTGAAGACAAAGTTAAGAGTCATGAACTGGCACTATTATGATCAAATATCCTTTCTAAAAATAAAGAAAAATTCTTGCACTAGCTCGACTTCACGCATCACGTAATCACGTTGGAAAGGTCACGCACAGTCGGACATTTGAAGTGGAGGAGAATGAGATGGAGTTTGCCCTACCCTACCTGGAACGGAGTACACAGACGAAGAGCTAAATGCGCGTGACCTTTTCCAACGTGATACGTAATGCGGCGAGGTGTCGAGATAGTTGCAAGACAAGCATTTGTGGTCAAAAAAAAGAAAAAAAAATTTTTAAGACATGTCCATGGTTGGGCTTAGATAAGACCCTTATTCCTCGGCGGGGATCGTGTTTTAGCAGCCTTTGAAGCCACAACTGAAGCTGCAATTTGGGACCTTCAGCCCACTGATCCCAATTTAAATGGAACAAAAAAATCCTGGAGTGTTTTCCTCAAAAATCTTAATTTCTTTGTGACTGAAGACAGAAATACATGAACATCTTGGATGACACAGGGGATAAGTAAATTATCAGGAAATTTTTATTCCGGAAGTGAGAATCCTTTGTGGAACGGTCATGTCTCCTGTTTTCCAAACTAATTAAGAACTATTCGATCTATTCGACTTTGTGCATACTGCGATAGAGAACAACGGTTTCCACTGGTCACTAAATATTTTACAGTTTAGTGTTTACTAGGGTAGTAATATTATATATTAATTGATTTTGCATATATGTCACAATAAGAGGTAAATCCGGTCCTGCATATAACGCTAAACATAAAAATGCTAACTTTTTAAGATTAACATTTAGAAGTAATTAAAAATTATTTAAACTGTTCGATTGAAAAAAAAAAAAAATTCTCTATTTTGTCATATGCCAGGCTTACAGGGTAGTTCACCCAAAAAATGAAAATTAGCCCATAAATTACTTCACCCTCAAGCCATCCTCGGTGTTTATGACTTTCTTCTTTCAGACAAATCCCAGTTCCGAGTCACCCGAGTTATATTAAATTGTCTTTGATCTTTCAAGCTGTTTCATGGCACTAGAAAAAATCCATATTAAAAAATGTAATAATTACTTTAATGTAGCTTGCGCCAACAGTAACACACGGAAGCAGCTCCAGGCGGATGAAATATGAGGTCGGCTTTGCGCATGCGCCGCTCAGAAGTAACGAACGCAGAAACGCAGCGGAGAGATCAAAACAAAACAACGGTCACTAATTAGAAGTACAAACGAGGATTGTAAAGAAGAATGTCAGAGGATTTCGCTATAAGCCAAGAGGAGACTGGTTTTCCGTTGCTAAAGTAAGGAAACTTTGCTTCTTTGCTCCTGTAAACAAAAGGTGGTTTTCCCAGCGACCCCTCCCGGCGCGTGCGCAATGCGAACGAATAGTCATCCGCACGAATGCTTCCGTATTGTGTGAGCGCAAGCTACATTTAAAGTGATTATTACGTTTTGAATATGGATATTTTTCTGACAAAAACACATAAATTCGCTACAGGAGGCCTTTATTCACCCCCAGGAGCATGTGAGACACTTTTTTAGTGTAATGGGCGCTTTTTATTTAACTTCTTGTGGACTGATGCATGCAACACCCGCTGAATGCCATGAAACAGCTTGAAAAGAGCAAAGACCATTTTTTATATAACTTCGACTGGATTCATCTGAAAAGAAGAAAGTCATATACACCTAGGATGACTTGAGGGCGAGTAATTTATGGGATAATTTTTGGGTGAACTAACCCTTTAAGTCACGTGGGTTTGGAGCATCACAAATGAGAGTAAATGACAGAATATTTACTTCGGCTAAACTATCCTTTAACAGGAATGCAACACACTGGTCAGATCATAAACACTCACTTCGAAAGGCTGGTCTAGAGAGAAGAACAGGACACATCTGCATGGAGTCGTGCTGTTCCAGCTGAAGCTTTGAGAGCAGTTAAAACATGGGCTGGACATGTCAGTCCCGGTATAATCAATCTGTAAACCAGACAAACACACATATATGCTTAACACGCGGTTACATAACACTTGCGCCCAGGTTAACACGCAAGGAAAGCCCGAGCGAACAGTAGACGTGTGTTCACTGTGTATTTGTTAGTAAAACGACATTAAACAACACACACAGCGCGACAGACTCAAACCTCGAACTCTTTGATGTTACTGGACGTCACGTAGAGGCCGATTCCTATCGGGATGAAGATGAGGCCGATGATGAAGAAGGCGGGCAGCACGGTCCCCGCGGTCAGGATGGGCTGCCAGGCCGGTAGCCGCTGCTGTTTGAAGGCGGTGTTGTCGGGCTTTCTAGTCCGGATGGCGGCTCCGCCGAGCCCCGCGGATCCGGAGTGAAGACCGTCTTCCTCTTTCGCGCTGTAGCTGGACGCCATCATTGCTGTAATTACCAGCTCACAGCCTCTGTACTTGTATTAAAACGCACAATCTCTCAATTATAGACGGGCAATCAATATAAATGTATTTTATATGTCCGCTGCAGTAGTTTGTCTTCACAGCGGCCTTCTCCGGAAAATTGCTTGTTTTGTTTTGAGGCGGTGCTGCAGGAAGCGTCAGGCTCAGCTAGTGTTGTCTGATTCGCGAATCATGTGTATGAACCGGTTCCTTTGATTAAGTCGAACTGAATCGCGAAGCGTTTTTGAATCACTGTGCTGTTGTAGCCTTGTTAGTGAGCGGTTTTTTTAAATCACATTATACGTTCTGTGTTTAATCTATATTATTATGTTACCAAAATATTTACTCTGTGTTTTGACAGTTTCGTAATAATTCATAATAACTGAAAGGGGTGATCTCCGACTTTAGAAAGTTTTTTAATGCAGAATAAAGAAGCAATATTATATGTTGTGAATGTGTGAAATATTATTGCGCTTATATACAGTTATTGACTTTATTATGTTAACCCTGACATCCCCATATTTTGTAAACTCCGAAATTCAGTAATGGCAGCTGCTTGGTGATTTTATAAGAAGCTTCAGTTTGTTTTATCATATTTTATCATGACAGCTGGAACACATTAGTTTACAATAAATACTACTACAGTCACTATGGATAACTTACTTATAGTTTTTAAACATATTTGTTACCATGATGAACATGATGACTCAAATGAACTAGTGAATCATTTTAACCGGTTCACTGAAACGAACCTATTCCTTAAAATGAATCACTCAGGCATCTGACAGGCGTCGTACACATAGACATGACACAACCGCACAGTTATGATAATTAAAAATAATTAGTAGAAGAATCAGATATTTTATTTTATAACAATCCAATATCTGTTACAAACTATAATTTTGCTTTAGTATGTGTGTGTTGGGGGTGTTGAATATGGTGAAAAATGTTTTCTCCAGCAGGGTGTGTAGGGCCTATAATGCTACAGGAGATTTTGCACCATGTGGTTAGAAAATCAAAAATCAAAATCCATTTTAAGAAGTTTATTTTGGAAATCAAAAATGTAGGTTCTGTACAAATGTAAAGCATTACTGCTTTTTTAAGTGATGACTGGTGTGTTTACTAATGACTGGTGTGCCATTATTCTATGGTTTAATAAGTCTCTTTTTTACTTTAATGCAATGTTCGACCAGCATCTGTGATTCTTTTTCTCTTGAAATGTAAGATTTATAATTAATTTTAGAATATATTTGATCATACCCTGAACATATTTGTTACACAAGTATGGACATTGCATAAAATTAAATAAAACATTTTTAAAATAAGCTAAACTATTTGCATTTTCTGTAGGCTATGTGATTCAATTCATATTCACCATTTGGAAGATTCAGATGCACCATTTGAACCACAAGATGGTGCAAGACACCAAAGCAGTACCAGGTTTTCTCAGAACAGGTGTGAGGGACTAAACTAGCAGTATTTTATTAAAGCTGTGTTTCTGACAAGCCTCTTTCCACTAAAACTTCCAAGTTCTTTATCATGCAGGTGTAGAGCTTCAGACTTGCTCACCTTAAAAAATCCCAATGTATTTTCTCAAGGTCTAACATGCTCTTTTATAGTTTGTCAACCTACCATTTCTTTTTATCCATTAACTTCATTTTTGGATTTATGCAAGTCTCTGACTTTGTTATTTCTTTCTTTATTGATCTTTGTCCTCCGCTCTTTTTCAAAGGCTCATTGCTCAGCTTTAAGTTCTGAGTTTTTGCAACATGCCTCTGCTTACTTCATCCCTAAGGTCCTTTTTTTCCCTGAGCTTTACTTTTGTGCCTCTTTGATTGCTCAGTCCAAAAAGCTGGCTAACTTTATATTATCTGTCTGAACTGCCATCCTGGCATTCAGCTCCTCACATTACTGCACAAACTTGGCTGGGTTTTATTTGAGTGCTTCCCTCCAACCTTTTGGCTAATTTAGCTGTCTTGTTCAGCTTTGCTGTGGACAGCCTCAAGACACTGCTTTACTGAGATCCTGAAACCGTGTCATTTTTTTTGTATGAACCTGACTCTTATTCACAAATATCAATGCAAATTATTCTAGCTATATCATCTTCTTTTTCTTAAGTTGTCTTTTGCATGTTCTATGCGGCTTCTCTTTAGCAAACAGCATGTTTAGTCTTGCACAATTAACAAAGATCTGACCTGATCATCTTTCATGAGTCCTTGAACATGAGGAATTGAAGATGAGAGTTATACACATAGCAAATGGGCTTTATACTCAATTAAATAATCAGTCAGATACAGATTTAATATATATGATATAATATATATATATAATCACTAAGAGATATATATATATATACAGTGGGTACGGAAAAGTATTCAACCCCCTTAAAGTTTTCACTCTTTGTTATTTGCAGCCATTTGCTAAAATAATTTAAAAAAAATTTTTCCCTCATTAATGTACACACAGCACCCCATATTGACAGAAAAACCAGAATTGTGACATTTTTGCAAATTTATTAAAAAGAAAAACTGAAATATCACATGTCCTAAGTATTCAGACCCTTTGCTGTGACGCTCATATATTTAACTCAGGTACTGTCCATTTCTTCTGATATCCTTGAGATGGTTCTACACCTTCATTTGAGTCCAACTTTGTTTGATTATACTGATTGGACTTGAATGGGAAAGCCACACACCTGTCTATGTAAGACCTTAAAGCTCACAGTGCATGTCAGAGCAAATGAGAATCATGAGGCCAAAGGAACTGCCTGAAGAGCTCAGAGACAGTGGCAGATTGTGGCAAGGCACAGATCTGGCCAAGGTTACAAAAAAAATTCTGCTGCACTTAAGGTTCCTAAGAGGCCTCCATAATCCTTAAATGGAAGACGTTTGGGACGACCAGAGCCCTTCCTAGAGCTGGCCGTCCGGCCGAAATGAGCTATCGGGGGAGAAGAGCCTTGATGATTGAAGTAAAGAAGAACCCAAAGATCACTGTGGCTGGCTCCAGAGATGCTGTCGGGAGATGGGAGAAAGTTGTAGAAAGTCAACCATCACTGCAGCCCTCACCAGTCGGGGCTTTATGGCAGAGTGGCCGACGGAAGCCTCTCCTCAGTGCAAAACACATGAAAGCCCACATGGAGTTTGGTGAGATGGTGAGAAATAAGATTATCTGGTCTGATGAGACAAAGATAGAACTTTTTGGGCTTAATTCTAAGCGGTATGTGTGGAGGGAGAAGAGAAAAAAACAGGCACTGCTCATCACCTGTCAAATACAATCCCAACAGTGAAGCATGGTGGTGGCAACATAATGCTGTGGGGGTGTTTTTCAGCTGCAGGGAAAGGACGACTGGTTGCAATCGAGGGAAAGATGGAGATGTTTTTTTTTTATTTTCTTTTTAAGTTAATTTTTTCGGCCAAGTACAGGGATATCCTGGACGACAACCTTCTCCAGAGTGCTCAGGACCTCAGACTGGGAGAAGGTTTACCTTCCAACATGACAATTACCCTAAGCACACAGCAAAAATAACGAAGGAGTGGCTTCACAACAAATCTGTGACTGTTCTTGAACGGCCCAGCCAGAGCCCTGAATAAACCCAATTGAGCATCTCTGGAGAAACCTAAAAATGGCTGACCACCAACGTTTACCATCCAACCTAACAGAACTGGAAGGATCTGCAAGGAGGAATGGCAGAGAATCCCCAAATCCAAGTGTGAAAAACTTGTTGCATCTTTCCAAAAAAGACTCATGGCTGTATTAGATCAAAAGGGTGCTTCTACTAAATACTGAGCAAAGGTCTGAATACTTAGGCCCATGTGATCTTTCAGTTTGTCTTTTTAATAAAGGCTGCAAAAATGTCAACAATCTCTGTGTTTTTCTGTCAATATGGGGTGCTGTTTGTACATTAATGAGGGGAAAAAATTAATTTAAATGATTTTAGCAAAAGGCTGCAATATCACAAAGAGTGAAAAAATTTAAGGGGGTCTGACTACTTTCCGTACCCACTGTATATATTAGCTCTATATGGGTCTATGTCATATTGATCGCGTCCACACAGTTAAGGGTTAACAACGATTTGGAGAGTGCTGAATAAACTAGATGATAAAATAATCTCTTTTAGGTCCCATGTGGAAAATCCTGTTTGGTTCCCTGGTGGTGTATCTTTCAGTGAAGTATCTTATGCTGCTGCGAGGCTTCTGCTGTTTGTTTAGCCTATGCTGAAAATTCAGTGTGAGTGTAAAATTCCATTATGGAAAAAATCTTCTGTTGTCTTAATGTTTTGAGAAATTGGACACATTATGTTAATGGATATGAGTCTAACAAAAAGAGGGTGATGCCTGATGGGCTGTATTTCAAAATGAGTCAAAGTCCCTCTGCCATTTCATTCTTTGACATTTCATTATTTTTTTAATAATTATTGCAAAGAATCTTGACCAGTCACATAATTCAGCACAGCATAGACTATTCCTCAAAACTTCTTCATAATTTTCTTCTTCTCGAGCTGCTTAATGTTCATGATCTACTCAAAATGTATTTTGTAGAAGTCTGTTACTGCAAATATCAGCAGCTTGTTTCTTTGTGTGTTTTTGCTCCATCAAAAAAAACAAATATTCCAATCGAAGCAACAGCGGACTGGATAGCCAGTCACTGAGCTACAGAAAGTGGTGTTTCGCTCCCGAATGAATCAGTGTGTTTGAACAAATCGGTTGAGTGAATGATTCAGTGACTCACCCACCTACTGGCATAACATGTAACCTTTTCTGGAGTGTGCACAGACAAGCGGAAACTATATATTTCTTAATTTGGTTTTAATAAACTTTAAATTAGATTAGATTAAACTGTGAAAGTGTCATTATTGTATACTATAATAATTGCATATTATTGTTGTTTTATTATTATTATATACTGTACACTACCATCAATAGTTTGGAATAATTAAAAGAGTTGTATTATTTCTGAATCTATGATTTAAGTTTTTCTGAATGAATTCTGAAGGATCCTGTGACACTGAAGACCGTGTCACAGTAATGATGCTGAAAATTCAGCACTTCATTTCAGGAATAAATTGCATTTTAAAATATATTAAAATAGAAGATAGTCTTTATTTTAAATTGTAATAATATTTCACAATATTACTGTTGTAATTTTCATCAATGACTGTAAATGCAGCATTTGTGAGCATAAGAGAAAAATCTTAATTATTCCAAACTTTTGGCTGGTAGTGTATCTTTTTAACATCTGCTGTACCATATGATGGTGTATACACTGCGAAAATGATGCTGTGTTATTTGATTCTCATACACAGCAACAGAGATGCATAATGAGTGTCATGATGTCAGAAAATACCCTTCCTTTCCTCCAGGAAATGCAAATCTAGTTGTAAACTCTTACTTCTTCTCAATGTAAATATTCTCTTAAATTAAAACTTTAAAGCTCATCAAGTTCCAATCCTGTCTAAGTCTTGTTTCCTCACAGGAACAGATCATATAACGATAGAGACGACTTAAAACAGGGGTGTCCAACCCTGCTCCTGGAGAGCTACCATCCTGCAGACTTTAGTTCCAACCCTGCTCCAGCACACCTGTCTGTAATTATCAAGCAACCCGGAACACCCTTGATTAGCTGGTTCAGGTGTGTTTGATTGGGGTTAGAGCTGAAATCTGCAGGATGGTAACTCTCCAGGAGCAGGGTTGGACACCCCTGACTTAAAACTTGTACATGGATGCATTCATGGAAGGGCAAAGAAGCTGCTTGTTCCTCACCTGGTTCAGAGAAGGGAACTGAAGTCTGGAAATCCGACTTTTCCAAACCAGTTTGAAATCTTACATGCCTCTGCAGAGCTGCAACGAAGCGTGCTACGCAATCCAGCATGGAAACACTGTCGTCTCCTCTTTTCCTCACAACTTTTCTGCTTTCTCAGCAGGAGATATTGAAATGCTAAACCACCATGATTAATCAACCGCTTGTAGCTGGAGACACCATAAGCTGCTTGGCCAAGAGAGACACAAACAGACAGCAAGGGGCCTGGATGCTGACAGGGCCTGAAAGAAATATGCTAATAAAACAAGAACTGTTGGTGAGAAGCTATTCAGTCAATGGTTTCCAATGACTCTTGAAAAAGAGGAACAGGAAAGCTAATCTGTAAACCTAAATACTGTGGTACATGCTCACCCTTTAAAGTCTAATTATGAATGATTCAGGTGCCAGTAACACCAGAATTTTTTTTTTTACAATATTGCCGATTATGTACATGAATCATGACTCCAACATTTGTAGTGTGTTTGGCTGAATTTCAGATAATGCCTTTAAAAATGAGACCCAATGTCACAGCTGGTGAACAAACATCTTTATGAAATGTGTTTATGCGGTTTAAACAAAAAAAAAACACATTATTTTCCACATACTGTACATTATTTCTTCTCCTCTATGCCCCGCCTTTCTGAAACGTGTCGATTTTTACAAAGCTCATCGTTCTGAAAAAGCGAGGTGTGCTCTGATTTGCCCGATATCAGTGTCTTGTGATTGGCCGAATACCTCAAGCGTGTGACGGAAATGTTAACATACTGTGATGCCATGTCCCGGCCGGAGCGACGAGATAAAAACATTAAAGGGGTGGTTGACTGCTTTTTTTTCTTGGCTTGATTGTGTTTATGGGGTGCAGTGTAACATGTTTTAAATTTTAAACAACGTGTTGGTTTTTCATATTCTTTTACCTTTATTGTAAGCCGCTGTCTCCATTGTCATTTGAACAGCCAGTTGACTTCCTGTTTCTGTGATACCACTCCCTCAGAAATATGCAATGGGCTCAGATTGGTTAGCTGGCCCGGTTTGTTGTGATTCGTTAACAGTGTACTGCACGTTGTCCGGGAACTTCTCTAAAGCCGCGCAACATGGGCCCGCCCCCTTTTTTTTGCACGTTCCCGGGGGGATAGGGTTTATGTAAATTTCTGGGTTTGTGAAGTAATGAACCCGGGAAGTAACTTCTTGTAGTCCCTACCAGCGGTTTTTGTAGGCATTAAACTGCCAGCATTTTAAAAGACGATATATATCTCTATTTGCATTGAACTTTCAGCATCGCAACTTTGCAGACATTGTTTATGCTCAAACAGCAACATTACACACTAACTAACGTTAAAAAAGTGAAATCGCAATCAACCACCCCTTTAAAACCCATTATAAACAAGGGATTTGTTGCATCCAGTGGGGACATAATTATGGATTATAATCACTTATACTGTCTTTTTACGCGTTGCGTTGCATCGCGCCGCGTAAACATAAAACCATGTCTGCATCTGTGATCGGAGAAACGACAAACTACAAGCCTTACTCTACACTACTCAAAACTCGCGTTTGAATCGTCAGTGGCAAATTCTTTAAATGAAAACGTGCTTACAGTCTGTGAGTCAGAACAGCCGGCCTTGTAGTCTACTCTCCCAGGATCAGAAAACACTCCTCCATAAAATGTGCTGCACACATCTGAATATTTGGGTGTATGAGTGTTCTGGAACAATTTGTTGTAATTGTAAATACAACTTAACCACTGATTTCTAGTCGTGTCCTCTTTTGGAAGACCAAACAAAGTAGTTTCGCTTTCACAAGGAAACATACCGTCACACACGGCAGCTATCACACATTCGGATAGAGCTCATGAATCGTTAAGAGCCGATTCACAAGATGTTGTAGAACATAGATCACTCTTTTGAGGCGGTTCTTCTTCATGAATAAAGAAAGTATTTTAAACTCAACACTTGCACGCTAGTGAACGACCAAAAGAGCATCAAAACAAAAACAGAACACAAAAATGGCACCATGTTTTCACTTTTGGACACTTTTTAACTTTTACCATGTTGTTACCATCTGATAGCCTACATCAATTTACTTGAGTAATGAAAATGCTTGCAGTGCCTCCCTCATCTGATGTGTGTAAGTATAATGTAGTACTTTATGACACATGGCCTTTTGTTTGTGAATGTCTTTATGCTTGCTTGGGAGTGTGTACTTTATGTATGCTACTTTGTTTGTCTGTTTATGGCTATGCTTATTTATGAAAACCAGCATGCATTTTGCATATCTTTCCAGTGTTAAACTGATTTTGCTTGTCAGTCACAAAAAAAAAAAAACAAACAAAAAAACAAATAAGGACAGATTTCTTGTTTTTACAGTACATCCGTGTTATTAAGTTATTTATAGTAATTATATTCATTCATTTATTCAGGCTGAAATCTGGTCATTTAAAATCTTATGTGTAATGATAATTAAAAAAAAAACTTAAATTGCTCTTGAACACCCAAGGTCTATGTGTGCAAATATTCTTAAATATATATATTTTCTTTTAAGAATTTTTAACCATAAAAAGGCTGCCTGAATCTAAACAGCTTATAAAATATACGGAGAGAGATGTTCTGAGCCCTGATGAGATTAAGAGGTTAAAAACAAGTTGTTTAACCATCAAAGGGACAAAAGCTGGTGGCATCACAGCTGAAACTAAAGAAAGTGATTTGTTTTGACCTTAGGAGTGAAGGTCAAATCTGACAGCAGGCAATGACAAGCCTCTGCAAATATATTTACCACACAAACTGTCATATGAATGGCCACAGCAATCTGATGCCGACTAATCTTAGGTGCACCGGTGTCGGTATGCCTCCCCTGAGATCCATCTGGCCGCGTTGCTCCGTAAGGTCACTCTGGTGGGCGTCTGCACCCACTCTTTTCGGCTACACGGCCAAGCAGATGGCCTCACAGCATAAAAGGTCCCTATGTCTTAGGATTCACTGGGAAAATGATGAGTCAGCCAGGACGTGGCCTGCCTTCAAAAATATCCCAGCATGCAGTGTCCTTGCTACCCTGATCAGCCATCCACATGATGACGGACTTCCATGATGTGCCATCTATCATAAACCTCCCTGTGAGTGATGGATTAACCCTGAGGGCAGAGACAGAGTCATAGATTATTGAGAACGAGTTTGCCTTCGCTCAGCCTCCCTGCTGCTTTAACTTCTGTATCACTCTTTTCTTAGACCATGCAGTATTCAAGAGGACAGTTTCTGAACTTTTAGATTTTAGATGTAATATTTTTGACCAATTATAGCAGAGGTGAGATTTTGTTCAGGGAAGCTGATATAAAAAAACAACAACTGATACCTATAAGATAAAAATGACCGATAACAGAACTTTCTGAAGGATCATGTGACACTGAAGACTGGAATAATTTACATTTACGTTTAGTCATTTAGCAGATGCTTTCATCCAAAGCGACTTACAAATAAGGACAATAGAAGCAATCAAAACAACAAAAGAGCAATGATACGCAAGTGCTAGAACAAGTCTCAGTTAGCTTAACGCAGTACACGTGGCAAGTTTTTTTTTTAAATCATATAATAAATAAAAAGGAACAGATAGAATAGAATTTTTTTTTTTTAATTGACTAATATGTCACATTTACTCTTTACTTTAATTATAATCAAATAAATAAGTAAAATGAACATTATTGACCTTTGGAACGTGTATAGTGTATATAATAATGATAATATATGTATTCAAAATGTAATATTTAAAAAAATATATAATATACTGTATATATAGAATATATATAATATTATATAAAAATAGTATAGAATTACCTATACAGCTAAATATATAATAATTATATTCACCTATTGTTTTATATTCAAATTAAACTACCAAAGGGCAAAAAATAATGTGATTTCTCATCAGAGTTATTTTTAAAAATAATTATTGTTTTTCAAACGGGTTTCTGAAATGAATTGCCGGTTCTGCCCTTGGTCAGACTAACAAATAATTCTGCGTTTTACTAGAGTTGACAAAGGATGCAAGGTAATATTAATACTACATACATTAATAATAGTATTAATTAATTATGTCTAATATTTGTGGACAAGGGCAGATGTGAAGTCTTTGTAAATATTGAATATTTGTATTTGAATTGTTGATAATGTGTATGGACTCTATATATATATATTATTATTTTAGTTTATTAGTTATTATAATAGTGTTGCAAAGAGTTGGAGAACCGCTGCAGGAGAATGTTTTCTACTATACATCAATCACACTCCTGTATTGATTTCTTTCTATCAAGTAACCGTTGCGTCAAATATATCATGTATTTAATTTCTGATCATGAACCGGTTACTTTCACTCTTAAAAACACAAGAATCAATAAAACTATAGACAAGTGGCAATTCAGTATGTCTCAGCTGACAGATACGAACTTTAATGAATACTTCAAAAGACAGGACATCCTTCATGAAGACAAAAGACAGGCCAGATATTAAAACGGCAACAAAAAATGTGATCATATTTTATAATGATCTAGTGGCATATTGCTTTGCCCTTCAGAGAATATTCCAGATTATGTTGATCCTGATGTACACTGCCAGTCAAAAATTTAGAATAAGATTTAATTCCAAATATTTAATTTAAGATTTTTTAATGTTTTTGAAAGAAGCCTCTTTTGCTCAGCAAGGCTGCTTTTATTTAATGAAAAATACAGTAAAAACTAAAAAATTCTGCACCATTGCGCCAGTCATCAGTGTCACATGATCCTTCAGAAATCATTGTAATATACTAATTTAGTGCTCAAGAAACATTTCTGATTATTATCAATGTTGAAAACAGTTGTGCTGTTTAATATTTTGTGGAAACCGTGATACACTGCCATTGAAAAGTTTGGGCGTAAGTAAGAGAAATTATTAGTTTTATTCATCAAGGAAGCATTAAATTGATCAAAAGTGACAGTAAAGACACTTATAACGTAACAAAATATTTCTGTTTCAAATAAATGCTGTTCTTTGGAACTTTCTGTTCACCTAATAATCCTGAGAAAAATGTATCTCGGTTTCCGGAAAAAAAGAATAAAAAATTTACCGCACAACTGTTTTCAATGTTGATAATAAAAATCATTTTTAAATACATACATTTTCAAATATGTTCAAATTGAAAATACTTATTTTAAATAGTTTTAAATGGTTTTTACTATTTTCCATCAATTAAATGGTAAGTCTAAGAGACTTATTTTTAAAAAATCTGAATTATTCCAAACTTTTAACCGGTAATGTATTTGGCATGTTGTCAGTTAACAGAGACAATTATTTAAACTTGTCCTTCAGTTTGTAAAAATAAATAGAAAACATGAGGGTGAGCAAATAATGCCATTTTGGGGTTTCTAACTACCCCTTTAACTCCCTGTAGTTGATGCCTGGCTGTAGACCGCGACGAAGAACTCACTAGAGCTTCAGATGTGGAGGGACAGATGAAGGCCATGGCAGTGGCGTCAGTCGTTCTGGCACAGACAGGAGAAATGTCTTCCCTGAGAAGGATATGAACCCATAATCAGATTCTTGGCATAGTTGTAATAAGATGTTTGGTCATATACAGTATGTACACACCAGAAAACCAACCAATGAATACAACAAAGACATACCAGTCAGCAAATCTTTAAACAGGTGAATGCATTATTTACATTGTTGCTACGTGGTTTTAAACCATCCATTTGTTTTTACCTTCAACTGGTAATTTATTAGGCTTATTGTGCTGGGAGTGGTTCAGGAGAAGTAGTGTTCCACTTACTCAAGACTGGCTCTACTATGGAACGCTTGTGTTTCACAATCCAATCAGTTCCCAATGGATACATTTAAATCCCACCCTACATTTAGGCCAAAAGTTTGTCAAAACAATAAGAAACTGACCACAGTGAGTGATTTCATTTAGTTGTTGTTGCTAATGTTGGACCATGAGCTGGCTTTTCACACATGGCTTCTGTATGCTGGTTGTTTTTTTTGTAAATAACAGTGAAATATTTATATACTGTAAATATATAACAAAAATAGTGTCATGCTGTTTATTTATTTTAGCATTAGTTGCTTAACCCATGCACAAGAAAAAGGAGCATCATGCCAAGTTTAGCGACTCTTTAGGCAGTAATTTTATCATTTATCTTAAATGTCATTAAGCTTTATCTTGCCTGAGGGAAGCCAACTGAAACGCATCTGAAAAGCAAATTAGAAAAAGAAAAAAAAATATATATATATATACTGGACCTCTGAGAAAATGTTCGGAAGCAGTTGCTTCCATCTGTAATTACATAGTCGTGTGGTGAGCTGACATTGTGCACTTAGTTAGTAGAGATATGTTTAAACTGTCTTCACGTGGTCAACAGCAAGAAAATACGTGTTTTCATATTTTTTAGTACCACTGAAAAGTTTGTGGTCGGTATAAGTTTTTTTTTATGTTTTTGAAAGAAGTCTCTTATGCTTAATAAGAGTGCTTATTCGATAAAAAAAACACACACAAAAAACACACAAAACAGTAAAATCAATAATATTGTGAATATATACAGATAAAATAACTGTAATTTATTCATGCAATGCCAAAGCTGAGTTTTCAGCACTCCATTACTCCGCTTCAGTGTCACATGATTTGCTGCTCAAGAAAAAAATTCTTATTATTATCAATATGATCTTTTTTTTTTTTCAGGATTATCTGATAAATCAGTTCAATCTGATAAAATATCTAATAAATAAAAGTTCAAAAGAACGGCGTTTATTTGAAATAGAATTTTTTTGCAACAACGTAAAAGTATTTACTTGCACTTTTAATCAGTTCAATGCATTCTTGGTGAATTGAAATCATTATTATGAAAAAAAAATGATACTTTTGAACAGTATAGCTCTTTGTTTGGGCAGGCTAGAGTGAAGCGAGAAGGTTCTCACAGACTCTCAAGCTAATTACTTGGGTTCGTCGGGAGGATAACGTTAATACCGCTAAAGCTTTCAAAGCAGGAGGAAAAATAAGATTGCTTTGTCGTAAAATCAATGTCTCTTTATGAAGAATTCATTGCTCTGGTGTCGTTCTCCTGAAAGCTATAGAAGTTCTTGATTAGCGTCAAATCAATACCATGTTGGAGACAGTGTGTGAATAACCAAAGAGAGATGGCAGTGGGAGCCCCAGAGTGAATGAATCCTCTCCATCCATGCGGATCTGTGTCAGTTCTGGGGAGTCTGGGTTAATTGGTCTGAGAGAAATCAATAACTTCTGCTAATTTGCCTCCAGATCTCAGCAGCTCAGTGACATGGAAGGGAGTGCTGGATGCGTAGGAATCACAAGCTTTTGATGAACGCAGCAATTACATGCCATCTAGTGCTAATGATGTGTGTTTTCCATGTCTGCTGCGTCTGTTTTAGTTCAAAGCTCAATCACAGTCACTCAAATCCAGCGTGAAACCAGTGGTCACTGAACAGGTCGAGACACAGGACACAGGACACCGTTTTCTGACGGTTTAACGTTAATGATTATGTATCAAAAATATCTTTAACACTTCGATTTTTAGATCCACTCTGATCGCTTTCGCGCTGCTTTGTTACTTCTGACTTTAGATACCTTGAGAAAGGAATACAGCTCGACCCAGTTAATAACTTAATGAGGGAATCTCAGGAGCAAAGTCTCCATCTGTAAGCCGGGAGTGATGGGAACCATAGTTTTCTCTTAAAGAGAGAGTTCACCCAAAAATGAAAATTCACTCATCAGTTACGCACCATCATGCTGTTCCAAACCAGTAAGTTAAGACTTTTGTTCATCTTCAAAGCACAAAAGGAGAAATATTTGGATCTTCTTTTATGGATACTGATTTGTTTTACAATTAGCTATAGGGTTAGATTTCTTTATGAACTTCAGAGTTTTGGGAATGGACCTTTATTGGGGGAACAGAAATCTCTCAAGTTTCATTCAAATAACTTTTAATTGTGTTTGACATTGGATTGTGGAAAAGTGGGTGTTACATACCAGAATGGAGCCATGGCCTTTCAAACTTCCTTCTTTTTATATTAAATGCAATACATAAAAGGAGAATGGTTAAAGGATGAGGCAGCAGAAGTTCTGATGCTCTTTTCAGAACAGTGAAAGTGAATGGTGACTGTCAAAACCGACAAAAAGCACCTAAACTGTGTCATATTTGATATGCAAAACAGTTGTACACAATCCACTACATGCCTTCTGTCGTCTGATTGATAGTACATTTTAACAAGTAAAATACCTTTCAGTATAATTGTAAAAGCGTCTCCCTTCAGGTCGTGGTTCACATGTCTTTCGCTGTGAAATCTTTACTGAATTTATAAAGAGTAACTCTAAGAGTAACTTTTATATTGTTAATAATATTTAAGATGAACACTTGCTGGACTAATTTAACTTAGGTTTACTTGATAATCGGTGCATCCTTTTTTTTCATGTAAAATCATGGTAAAATATTAAATAGAGAGCTTTGATTTTAAAACTAGTCATTCAATCATCTTTCTAAGACATATTATTAGATATCATTTTATTAAGACATTACTGGGAGATTTAGAGTTATAAATGATATTCATATGCATTTTACTGTTATGAAGATCTCATTGATTTACATTACAGAATCTTATCAGAATTTCATCTTTTTGGCAATACACATATGAGCAACTGCATCAAATTTGCTCAGTTTGTGCCTCTGAATAATATTGAGGTGTTTTTTTCACCTACTCAAGTATAAGCACCATATTTTAATTATATCATACTTTACGGTCCATAAAAGCATGCAAACATTGAAAAAAAACTAATTCTGTATAAAGTTTCAATAAACAGTTCATTTTCAAAAAACAATCAAACAAACAAACAAACAAAAATATTTCTCAGTATTGTTTCATATGTCAGGCTTTACTTACAGAGTTAAAATGATCATGAAAGTAGTCCAAACAATTCATACACCATATTCCAAGCACCAAACATTAATTTAGTCATTAATTATGCATCTACACTCTAAAAAATGCTGTGTTAAAAATGGACAAACCCAGCTATTGGGTTGTTTTGGCCCAGCGGTTGGGTTGTTTTGACCCAGCAGTTGGGTTATTTTGAGTCAAAACAACCCAACAGCTGGGTCAAAAAAACCTAATAGCTGGGTTTGTCCCTTTTTAACCCAGCGCTGGGTTATACTTAACTTAACATGGTGGAAACACTGATCTATGTTATAGACAATATAATATAATATATCTATAGTCTATAGAGAGAGAGATCAGTGAGCGGAAAGCAAGTCTATAGTGAATGGTGTAAAGTTAATTACTCAAATTTCACAGTTTGCTTTGTGTATTAAAAACATGCAGTGAGTACAGTATTTTTGTTTTTGAGTTCCTTTAATGCATTAACTGAACAGAATCGAAATCAAAAATGTCTGTTTGTATTATTATTGTACTATTACTCATGCAGACTGTGTTAACAATCCATCAGATAACTGAAGCAGAAGGCTCACATGACTGACGACTCTAATGGCTAGATGAATATCAAACTCTTGTCTCACTCGTGACCTTCTCCATTGCAAACCCAGTTGCCATGGCAGCCAAGTGTGATGCTTTTGACAGGGCAGATGGGTGCAAAGGTATGTGTTCATCACACGCTTGTATACACACACGAGTGTTAACTTTGCCAGTGGATCTTACAAAAGTGATTTTGTTGGTGAATGAAGAATCTCTGCGCAGGCTTCAGACTTCTTAAATGATTTCCACGTGAACACCAGCAGCAGACAGTCTACATGCTGGCCTCTGTCAGCCAATGCTAATATCATTTACAAGGAAGCTTTGAGGTCTATATTGTTAAACCAGTATAACTTTAAAGCGTATTGAATTGCAGTGACGTTAGCGTGCATACAGTAACTACATTGCTTAAGTAATTTCAGCTTTTTTGCTAATATACCATTTTGCTAACTGGAGAGAGCTCTCCATTAGCCTTCACATTCATTTCAATAGCAGTTTTTCATATGACACCTGCTTCATTTATCATTATTGCTACATTATTTCTTACAATAGTTTTTTTTCCTTGTGATTATACAACTTTTTTGTAATTCCCCCCATTATCTCACAATTGGAATTTCAGATCTCTCTTTTGCGACATTGTATTTGCAACTCTCTTTCTAAGAATTGCAAATGTATTTCTTGTAATTGTGCTTTTCTTGTAATTATTACTTTATATTTCAAAATTGTTGCTTAATTTTTCCTGTGACTTTATATTTCCCCACTGCAGCTTCTCATAATTGTGACTGTTTTTTCTCACAGTTGTTACTATTTCTTGCAGTTGCTTTTTTTTCTTGTAATTATAACCTTACATTTGTCAATAAAATTTTTTGCAACATTCTCACTTGTGATTTCTTATAATTGTGACTATTTCTTGTAATTATGATTTTATTCCTAAAAATTGCACAATTTGTCTTTCCTAAAATATATTTACTAATTCCTAATTACATCTCATAATTTCGCACATTTGTGAGTTTTTTTTCTTCTTGTAGTTGTGTTTTTTTATTTCTCAATTTCAACTTTTTCATAAATTAGCATTATCTCACAATGTCTACTTCTGATATCACAATTATGACATATTTTTTTTTTAAATTGCCACTTTGTCAAACAATTGCAAATAAATTTTTTATAATTGCGACTATTTCACGTAATTATGACTTTTTTCAAAACGTTTACTTCATTTCTTATTTCTTATAATAGTAACTATATTTCTCACATTTGTGACTTTATATCTCACAGTCTCAAATTTATCTCAATTTTAATTTTTTTTGTAATTATGCCCAAAATATTTCACACTGCATGGCGTAACTTTATTAAGGGCCCAAGCACGAATAGTTCAAGGACCCTCTTGGAATTGCTCTGTTTATTCTTACATTAAATTTCATCTTACAGTTATCTGTTTATGTTTTGCTCAGAACTGTACTTCCATTAATAACTGCTGATGCTAACCAACACAACCTTAACTCCCCGAAACCACAAAACCCCACCCTTCAAAGACATGTCCACCAATCAAATGTGAGTGAGCCTGAACGTGTGAAATTATTAATAGGCAGAGGTCCTTTCTGATTGGCTGACTTTCGGATAGCAGTTGTGATTTCTCAGGAGGTTTATTTCAGTAATATCTGTCAGGCAGTAAGGATATTTTATGTGTGGTCGCATAAATCCCTCACAGCACCTTTAATATGGGTTTACTAAATAATAAAAAATAAAAATAATGTGTCTTATATTAAAGAAAATAAGGATTCTGTCCATCTACGTCCTTCATGCTCTGTGTCTGCATGCATTTAGACATCCAGAGCACCCATCGCTATCCATAACAATGCAGCTCAAAGCCCTGGACATCCATCTATCCATTTAAAGTAGCATAGCTTCTCCCAGAGACCTTGAGGCGTCGGTTATGGTGGCCGATCCATCAACGTCCCAAGTGAGTGATGATGTCATCACCACAGGCCATTTGACTGATATATTTTTTGTCAGCTCTCTCAGGAATGAAGGAGAAACACCTCCAACTGCCTTTCCAATAACTGTACTGCTATGGCATCTTCAGTCCTCCGATCAACACAGGCCGGCTCCGTACCGCGAGTGAGCGACTGCCCCTTCCATTCTCTCTCCTCCACAGAGCAGTACCCACAGCGGTGCCTCTCAACGGCCCATTTCACCAATTACTGTTTTCACTGAACCAATTGAACCCCAATCGTCTGCTTTCTGAGAGATAATAATTTGTAGCAAACTGAGGCCGACTGTGTCTCCCATGTACTCCAGCAGTTTAATTGCCATAATTATGGAATTACAACCGCAAGAGAACTGCCCTGTCGCCATGGCACTGAGTGAATGGAGATCTTACTTGGGCTCTTCTGTAGAGCATTAAGAAGGACAGTGATAAGCCTCACAGGACGCTGCAGTAGATAGAAAAGAGCAGAAAGGAGCTAATTAAAAGCTCCTTTAAAATCTCTTCCTCTATATTCTATCTGACATCTCCTTCCTCTCTTTCTTATTCGCTTCTTACTCTCGTTTCGTGTAGATTCATTTGCGGCATTTACTGGAACCTCTGCTCTTTTCTATTTGTCAAATTTATGGAAAGATGTTCATTCTACTTTAAAGGGGTCATATGATGCGATTTCAAGTTTTCCTTTCTCTTTGGAGTGTTACAAGCTGATTGTGCATAGATAAGATCCCTGAAGTTGCAAAGTCTAAAGTCTCAAAACCAAAGAGATATTCTTTATCAAAGTTAAGACTGCCACGTCCTCCTAAAACAGCTCGTTCTAACACGCCCCCACATATCTACCTCACTATGTGTGAATATTTGCATAATGCCGCCCAAATGTGCACGCAAAGAAAGAAGGCGTGGTTTTCAGTAACCGCAGTTAGTGTTGAAGCACCATGTCAGGGAGACGCTGTGTGTTTCAGTGGGAAAGCAAAAAGCGAAAGCACAAGCACTTTATTTGGCCCTTCCGAAAGTAGATGCATTTAGGAATCTTAAGATTACTTACAACAGAACAGCAAAGTATTTTATGGACGACCTTTTCGTGAACCTAGGAGAGGAGGTAATTCTGACTTTGCTATGACAATCTGGCGCTTCTGGATCAGCTACTGTTTTGTTATTAGTTTAAAATATTTGCTATTGACTGTTCAAATGCGGAGTTTTGCGCATCGTGTGTGCGCATGCGTGTGTGTGTGTGAGACAGAGAGAGAGACCCAGGGTCACATCACAGTGGAGTCGGCTGTCTTAACTGTGGCTTGTGTACTGCACACACATACCAGCTTCATCACTTTGTCTGTCACGCGACTCTGTTTCTGCCCTTTCGGGCTTGAACTGATGGTCAAACTAATGACATTATTTACTGTCTTTTACATTTATTTTGAAAGATGACGCTGGCGATTATGGTAAGGGGAGTTACAATTCCGACGAGTGCTTGCGGTGTTCGGACCATCACAATGCACTGGGTCAGCTGGCCAATCCGAGCAGACTGCGCTTGTCGGAAGGAGAGGACTTTTGTAAAAACGACGTGTTTCAGAAAGGCGGGGCATACAATAATGTACAGGATTTGAAACATAATGTGTTTTTTGAACATTAAAGCAACATATTCTGTTACACCAAATACAAAAAAATAATGATCTTTAAAAAAGCATCTATGACCCCTTTAATGGAGTCTCTCTCGTGATGTCTTGTGACTGATGTCCTGAAATGAATCGTTATTTGTACAAAAAGGCAAACAATACATTTATTTGAAGAGACAGGACATTTGAAGGCGAGAGAGGGGGAATGGGATCAGAACATGAGCTCCATGAGCCAACTGCTCTTATATGTGAATAAGAACCACAAAACCAGTCTTAAGCTGCTGGGGTATATTTTTAGCAATAGCCAAAAAAAACATTGTATGGGTCAAATTATTGTCTCTCCTAAAAATATTGTATTGCCAAATTTGTTCCTACCGTAACAAACCATACATCAATGGAAAGCTTATTTATTCAGTTTTCATATGATGTATAAATCTCAATTTTGAAAAATTGACACTTAAGACTGGTTTTGTGGTCCAGGGTCACATATGACAAATGCTAGTAACATCATCATAGTTCTGAATTTTTTTTTTTTTTTTTAATTAAACTTTTTTTAATTGATTAAAAATCTATTATTTTTACTTATCTGTGGCATGATCAAGAACAGAGAAAAAAGATTTCCTTTTAAATTATATACCCACACCATAGTACATGTTATTAAACCTTTTACCATTTATACATGAACATTACTCTGATAAAAGTGATATTGATTAATTTTAAATATTTTACTTAATGCTGGTTAACATATTTTATTAAACTACCTTTCAAATATTTTCATTTGAAAAAATAATTGTATTATATTTTTCTATTTTCTAAAATGTTTCTAAAAATGTGCATTATTTCTACATTATCAGCACACATTTTGATGCATCTGGCAACCATCCAGTACACCATATCATGGTAGTGAATTTAGAGAGTAATATGTGCAATAATAATTGTACACAATTTGATCATTTATATATTCATAAAATTAAAATATAATCACTCCTAAATGTAGCATTTACATTTCGAGTTAGTAGTGCTTACCTCTTCTTTCTGTTGAAATTTATACCAAAGTCTGAGCATTTTTAACCAAGCCTGCTCCCCAACTACCCTCCAGATTTGTCTCCTTTCAAATATTCGGTAATGAATTTTTGCATCAGTTATAGTAAATTGATCATTTTAATGCTATTAGGATTATGGGAGCTTCGGTACCCTGCTTCTTATTGGAATATTACAAAAGGAGCATTAAATGTGTAACAAATGTTCTGTCACTATCCAATCCAGTGTGAGTCAGGGACAGATCGCTCTCTCAGTCAGCATGTGCAGGTCCTCAGATGACCAGACCGTGTGCTCTGTGACTGTCCTTTGCTCAGTTTGATCTTGGCAGGGTTATCTGATGTTCTCAGTCATGCACATGGTCCTTTTTGACTGTTGAGGCAGTGGATCCTCACTTTGATAATCGGAGGGACGGATATATGATTATTTGTGGTTTTTGCTAAGGATAGCATGACTATTGCTGTTGCTTATACTTAAAAATGTAATTTTTGAGACTATGTTTACATGAAAACAATGCACAACAAAATGGAAAATTATTTTATAAATTTTAAAGACCTTATGTATGGAAAACTATTGAAAACCCATTTTTAAAAGTTTGCTTTTTCAGGCCCCCAAAACGTCATTGTTGTGTAAATGAATGGCTAAAACGCATAAAAACTTTTCAGTTTTAAGTTGAAAACTAAACAGCCCCTTAGTTAGGAGTTTGACTTCGCAGTTTTCACCTGGAAGACTCCAAAGGCTGCGTTTACACTACAAGTCGTAATGCACAGATCTGATCTTTTGACTAGGGATGCACCGATACCAATACCGATACTGGCTCTAATGCTATTAAATTAAAGATGATGTAGGCTACCATAGAGAGAGAAAAAAAATGAACAGTGAAAGTAACAAAAACTTGTAAAATACATTTTAATGGGCATAATTAAGTGTTAAAATAACCAAAGGATATACAGTCAAACCAAAAAATAATCAGACACCACTGATCTTTTTTATATTTTTTTACTAGTGGGTGTAGGATACTATAGTTCATTTATGTAAAGTGAGAATAGCAAAATAAACTAAATTGTGATATATTACACCCAAAAATTCTTCATACAGTGGACTACCAGTAAAATTGATGCAAATTTGAGACCAAAATTTATTCAGACCGAGTCTGGGAAAAAATTGAAGTTCAGGTTTGCACGAAGCTGGGTTACAGCATGACTAGGAACTACAGGTGCATTTCAATAAATTAGAATGTCCTGGAAAAGTTCATTTATTTCAGTAATTCAACTCAAATTGGGAAACTCATGTATTAAATAAATTCAAAGCACACAGACTGAAGTACTTTAAGTCTTTGGTTCTTTTAATTGTGATGATTTTGGCTCACATTTAACAAAAACCCACCAATTCACTATCTTAACAAATTAGAATACTTCATAAGACCAATAAAAAAAAACATTTTTAGTGAATTGTTGGCCTTCTGGAAAGTATGGTCATTTACTGTACATGTACTCAATACACGGTAGGGGCTCCTTTTGCTTTAATTACTGCCTCAATTCGGCGTGGCATGGAGGTGATCAGTTTGTGGCACTGCTGAGGTGGTATGGAAGCCCAGGTTTCTTTGACAGTGGCCTTCAGCTCATCTGCATTTTTTGGTCTCTTGTTTCTCATTTTCCTCTTGACAATACCCCATAGATTCTCTATGGGGTTCAGGTCTGGTGAGTTTGCTGGCCAGTCAAGCACACCAACACCATGGTCATTTAACCAACTGTTGGTGCTTTTGGCAGTGTGGGCAGGTGCCCAATACTGCTGGAAAATGAAATCAGCATCTCAATAAACCTTGTCAGCAGAAGGAAGCACGAAGTGCTCCAAAACTTTCTCGGTAAACGGGTGCAGTGATGTTGGTTTTCAAAAAACACAATGGACCAACACCAGCAGATGACATTGCACCCAAATCATCACAGACTGTGGAAACTTAACACTGGACTTCAAGCAACTTGGGCTATGAGCTTCTCCACCCTTCCTCCAGACTCCTGGTTTCCAAATGAAATACAAAACTTGCTCTCATCTGAAAAGAGGACTTTGGACCACTGGGCAACAGTCCAGTTCTTCTTCTCCTTAGCCCAGGTAAGACGCCGTTGATGTTGTCTGTGGTTCAGGTGTGGCTTAACAAGAGGAATATGACAACTGTAGACAAATTCCTACACACGTCTGTGTGTGGTGGCTCTTGAAGCCATGACCCCAGCCTCAGTCCATTCCTTGTGAAGTTCACTCAAATTCTTAAATTGATTTTGCTTGACAATCCTCATAAAGGCTGCGGTTCTCTCGGTTGGTTGTGCATCTTTTTCTTCCACACTTTTTCCTTCCACTCAACTTTCTGTTAACATGCTTGGATACAGCACTCTGTGAACAGCCAGCTTCTTTGGCAATGAATGTTTGTGGCTTAACCTCCTTGTGAAGGGTATTCTTGTCAATTGTCTTCTGGACAATGTCAGATCAGCAGTCTTCCCCATGAGTGTGTAGCCTAGTGAACCAAACTGAGAGACCATTTTGAAGGCTAGGAAACCTTTGCAGGTGTTTTGAGTAGATTAGCTGAATGGCATGTCACCATATTCTAATTTGTTGAGATAGTGAATTGGGGGTTTTTTGTTAAATGTGAGCCAAAATCATCACAATTAAAAGAACTAAAGACTTAAACTACTTCAGTCTGTGTGCAATGAATTTATTTAATAAACGAGTTTCACAATTTGATTTGAATTACTGAAATAAATGAACTTTCCACAACATTGTAATTTATTGAGATGCACCTGTATATGCTGTCATTAAGTCTGATAGTTGTGTACATATTGACAGCTGTATGAATACTTTTTGGTTTATTGTAATCCATTACATACCTTTCTATCAAAGTTATCTGACATTATCAAGCTGAATTTGTTCTGACACAGTTTAACTCTGAGTTCTTGTTATTTTATTACCATTTTCTAAACTATTGCAAATAAACTTTGATAATGTGAGAAATGTTGAAGGTTGTTAAATTTTGGTTTGACTGTATCAATTTGATAAATCAAGTTAACCAACTAACATTATACATAACCTTTTGGTTTCTGTACCCAATATTTAAAAAAATGTACAAAATGCAATGAAAAGATTGGTTTATCGGTATCGGTATCAGCAAGTTACAAAATAAAAAAGTCTCGGATTCTGCGAGAGTACTGGAAAAAGTGGTATCGGTGCATCCCTACTTTTGACCATAGACAATTTTTTGTTCCGCCTGTTTACATTCACTTCACGACTGGTAATCCGTTATCTGTGCTAACATTAACCCTGTCAAACTTATTCTGTCGTAAATGCTTTACTATCGACATGATTGGACCCTCCTGAATGTTTCTTTGCAAACCACATGATGTATGAATCAGATATGAAATAGAGAACGACCCCATTGTTTTGACCTTATTTTTTTTGTTGTCCTTGGTTTATGAAGCCAAGTCAACCGTGCATATGAATCACAGGGTTATTCTGAATGTTCTTTTTGGGGGGGGGGGGGGGGGGGGGGGGGGGCATTGAATTAAGTATCATTTTCAATGCGAAATAGCTTGTTTGAGTTTTTCCCCCTACACTCCACCATTCTCTCCTTCCCAAAATAGGAATGCAGAAGAGGCAAGACAGAAGAGGGTTGTTGCTATGGTGATACATCCACTGGCTTGTGCAAGACATTTATAGCCACGCAATCCATGGGGGATTTAGCTCCCTGTAACTTTCTGTAATTTCCAATCTAATTATATCCCGCTGCTGTGGCTGGGCTGGAACAGTGCATGGGTGATCTGGGATTGAGCTTTTGGCTCGCTTCTGCCCATATGGTGACAGTGCAGTGTGCCGTTACAGTGCAGTGCAGTGCGCCGCATGAAATATCATTTGTTTGGATGAATATAAAGATGATATCACGTTAAAGACCCCTTTTGCAAGTGTCTCGTTGAGGTGTGTGAGACTGCGGTTCGTGTTGGAATGCTGTGCTGATGGCAGATCATTCACGTAGTACAGAAAAGTCTTGAATGGTGTTCTTGCTTTAACCCTTCACGACTTATTATTTTCCTTACTAAACCACCCAAACTAACAGCCATGTTGGGTTTTGCTTAGCAGGCTAGGGCCCAGTGTGTTGTTCGTTTCTATATAGCTATCTCTCTATATATATATTATATATTATATATATATATAATATATATATATATATATATATATTATAATAGTAATGATATAAATACGCATCTTCTTTATTAACAAATTGTAATAATTTTTATGATTTTTTAATTAATTACTGTTATTTAATTGTAAGTTGTTTTATTGTATTTTTGTGCTTTTTTTTTTATATATTTCCATTTAGCTTTATTCATTTTTTAATTTAATAGGTTTGTCAAAAAATTATTTCAGTTGCCAAGAAAAAAATGTATAGTTTTATAATTATAGTTTTGTTTAACTTTTTACATTTTTCTATGGATTTTTGTATTTAATTTTTTAAGCAATTTCAATTATTTTAAGCATTTCATAACAACACTGTGAAGAACCTTTGTGTGTGTGTGTGTGGGTGTGTGTGTGTGTGTGTTTATTTACAAATGCAGGATTATTAAAATTGTGGCTGATGCAGGCAAGCTGACAATTATTATAATGAATTAAGGCCGTTAACAATATTAGAGTTCTATAATATTTTGTCTAAAAAAAAGTAGTTTTAAACACCACAAGTGAATGTAGGCATCACAACATTATAATGTACAAAATGAAAAATTTACATTCGTCCTGAGATTTGCTAAAAATTTATATTTAACAGTGTTTTTAAATATTAACTGTTAGCATTAGATGACATCTAAGGTATTCTAAATGTAAAAATATGGTGAATGAGCAGCACAATTAATAAATATAAAGTATCTACCAATGATATATATATCCAATAGACTGTTTATCGGTAAATAAAACAATCTCCAATATCAGCTAAAAAAAATCTTTAATAACTTCTGTGTAAGGAGACTGAAATGTTATTCAATCTAGTGAATGATATCTGACATATCATAATGTGCTCAAATATGTCATTATCGAATAAGTACATTAGTCCATTAGGCTCATAAATTGACTAGACTTATTTTTTTTATAACACCTTTGGAGCATCTCTAATTTTCTAATCCACTATTTTTGCCAAGTGATTTAGTTTTTACATAACCACAACATTTTACATGTGTTTACTGTGCAAACCCTTTTTTTTCATTCTTTCTTTCCAGTTTGTCTTATATATTTGTATATTCTCATTCTTGCCTGTGCGTGCAGAAATCAAGCAAGTCAGATGTTTTAGAAGTGCTGAAAGTAACAAGGGGAAACAAATTTAGTGAAAACTACAGCTACATCATCAGCTTCTGTACCCTACTTTTCCTGGTCGGAACGACAATCAAGATGTTCCCAAACTGGAGAGACCTTAAACTCTAAAGCAGAATCAGTGATGTGAAAATAACACAGTGACCACTGTTAAATTGGCACATTCAAATCAACAAATTAACAAAAGTGTCATTCAACTCAGGCCACATGAATAAATCATCATGTGCTGCTGGGGTTGAATGAGAAGCTGTCAGACACAAAATGTACAAAACCGAAAAAAGCATTATAAAAAAAGCCGAGCTGACCGTATTTCAGCCTGCTAGACTTTGTCTCGTTCCTCCGTGTGCCGCAGAGCGCAAGCAGGCACCTGATAAATGTGGAGGCCTGCTGACCACAACATCCTGTCATCTCCGCTGTCATTTTCTGCTTCATTACGACTACAGATATTCATTTAATATGACTCCTCCATGAGCAGCTGTGTCTCTACGAACTCATTACCACTCCCGGCCACTGATGACCAGAAGAGCCGACTCAAATCCAAAGGCCTGTCTTCAGGGTTTAGTTGCATGAGTGATGTGAAATGTTGTAATACTAGTTAGGTTAGACATGAGTAATACCTTAGCCGGATAGCACTTGTGCAATATGTGCAGTCAGCAGGTGATGAAGTTACAGTAGGATGCATCAACATACAGTAGAGGCATCAAATTCAACCCCCAGACAAATACTTCTAAGTGATGTGTGTTATTTCTGTGCTGTTATTGATTGCTTTCAAACTGTTTTCCTGAAGGTTAGTGTGTACGGTACTTACGGGAAGTATGTGGGGCAAGAGGAAATAGTCACATGACTTTTGTTGATAGGAGTTTCTTAAAGAGAGTTCACTAAAATGAAAACGTCTGGAGTAATGGCAGGTATTAATTACATGTTTTAAAGCATACATCTTAATTTTAAATTGTAATAATATTTCACAACATTGTTGTTTTTACTGTATTTTTGATCAAATAGATGCAGTGTTTGTGAGTGTGTGTTATATGTATATTATATCTATATATATATAATATATATCTAGAGATATATATATATATATAATATATATATATATATAATAAATACACACAAACTCATCTTAAGATGCTAGTCCTAATTTAGAGCTATGAACAGCCGTAATAAACTGCATTTAATTACGGCTCTCGTTGAAACTGTTCTGATGAAGGATCTCGTATAGAGCTGAACGATATTTAATTAGTGGCGTAAACAGCAGCGATGCTTCTGCCAGAGGATGATGTCAGTCCCACACAGGGAGATGAAGAAGAGGCAGAGGGAAGCATCTTTAATTTATAGTAAAAGCATTACATTTAAGAGGGAGTTTAGGGTTATTATGGGTTATTACCCTGACAATAAGAGCAGTTACGTATTTTTATCATGACCCTATGAATTAAATTAAAATTATGCATTTAGCAGACGCTTTTATCCAAAGCAACTTACAGTGCATTCAGGCTATACATTTTTTTATCAGTATGTGTGTTTTCTGGGAATTGAACCCATGCCTCTTTGCGCTGCTAACACAATGCTCTACCGCTGAGCCACAGGAACATAGTGTGAGTGTTGAACAAATGTATATGAGATTAAACAAAACCATGGGATCAGTGTGAACTACAATATTTGGTCTGCCTTGTTTCAGAAAACTGTGCATGTTTGTTTAATGGCTGTGTGAACCAGTCTGTTTGAATAGTCTAATTAATATACATTATGTAATTTTTGTGAGCATGCACAATTAATGTTCATTAAATATTACTCGCTTTACTGTTTTCCTCTTACAAAGTAAATGTGGTATTCAAAGCAGAACATGATTTACTTCGTGATATGTGCAAAATACTTCAGTTAAACACTGATGAGACCAGTGCAAATGAGTTTAAAAATCTTTTTATGTTAAAAGAAGTTCAACTTTTACCTAACTCATCTCTAGACCTTTCATTTTTTTTCATTCCACCCCCCTACTTCTCAAGGTTTTTAAATGTAAAAACATGTTCTGTGTGAATGGCTCCATAAATATTTGTATGTATGCATGCATTTATTTCTATTTTCCCCAACCAAAAATGATGAGTAAAATGTGAAAAATATGTTTTAAATGATGTCCACTTACAAAAGATGAAGACTCCAGTCATATCAAAAATAAAAGATCATTTTATTTTAATGTGATATTGAGATCACATGACCTGTTATCGGACATTATTGTTTGTGGTTTACATAAGTAATACTTGTCTGCTGATAGCAAATCTCAACAATGGGATTAGTAGCTTAAAAAAAGTTTATTTTATTTTGCATGGTGCTACATCCACACCACTAGGTGTCAGTATTGTTTCAGGATGACTGCCATATCAGCCAATGCAAAAAAATTGTGTGTTTAAATATCATAGAGTGTATAAAAACATGGGCGTAGTGTCCGTGACGTCCCCCGTAGGTTTCTGAAGAGTGGTTTTGAAGCTCAAAGTGGGCGGAGCCGGCCATCGCCATCTTGGCAGCACGTCGCTCCCGGATAATCGAAAATGGGCAAAGAGGCGGGAGCTGGTTGCTGAAACCACGCCCACCTAGCTCGACGCCGGTGATAGCAGCGGCTATCCACCTGTCATTCAAGTGGCCACGCCCTTAATTATGCAGAAATGTAAGGCTTAATATATTTTAAACAGATGAGTTATAAACAAAAATTCACCCCCCTCACAGTTGTCATGAAGGGCAAAATTAGCTATATAGACCAAAATCATTTTTTTAGACCAAAATCATTTTTTTGCCCCAGGCTGTAAAAATTTTTTTTTCTACTATGAAGTTGGGCATTTTAACATGGGGAGTCTGTGGGACTTACTCCCTTTTGGAGCTCTAGCGGCCAGTCGATGAATTGCAGTTTTAGTCACTTCCATGTTGGCTTCACGAGAGAGAGCGGAAGGTTGCCGCTAGGTACATATTGGTATTTGGGATCTTATATATATGGGATCAGTAATATTGGTAATGTTTTTTTTTTAAAGAAGTCTCTTATGATCTTCAAGGCTGACTTTGTTTGATCAAAAATACAGAAAAACTGTATTATTTCAAAACATTATTACAATTTAAAATAGCGAGTTTCTATTTTAAAATACTTTCAAATATAATTTATTCCTGTCATGCAACGCTGAATTTTTATCAACTATTACTGCAGTTTTCAGTGTCACATGATCTTTCAGAAATCATTCTAATATGCTGATTTGATACTCACTAACGTATGCGTCATTATTTATTTATTTTTGTCCTATTATAGCACCACACAGTGGCCAAACTCTGCGGTTTCAGTCATGTGACCTGCAGAAAATTTTTCTGCATTGGTTAGTTTCTGATCGGGTGAAAAACCTAGGACTAGTTTGCAAAAGTATGTTTTTCCAAAAAATCAAAAATAGACGAAAATTTCGCCGATCGAATCCATCTCTAGCGTTTTGTTCATCTTGACCCAAGGGTTCCCATGATATAAGGCGACAAGCAAGAGTTATGAGCGATTTTGTACTTTTGATCACTGTAGCACCCCCGTCTGGCCGATTGAGGCAAGCCTTGGTGACGTTGTCGATAAGGTGGGTACTACCATGCTTCAATGTTTCAAGTCGCTATGCCTTACGGTTTGGTCTGCCTGAAAACTTTTAGGTCAAAATGGTGATCTTTGAAAATCTTAGCAATTACAATAAGTTTTCAGCGCTACACGCTTGAACGCCTAAAAGCTCATTTAGAATATGTATAAAAACTAGTATCTCAGTTATACTAAAATAACACTAACGTTCATACACAGATTTCACACACAAATTCGTGCATAGACTGGGTCTCAAGTTCACCTTTATGAATGTTAGAAAAACCTAGCATATTGTTCCCAGTTGATGTTCCTCCAACTTTTGATAGTAATTTGTTTGCAATTAACACCAGCTGAGAGTTTGGCAAATAAAATGGAGGAAACAAACAAACAAACAAACAAACAAACAGCAGATGACATCAAGCTCCTCGATTACATGTCGGTGACCAGATTGTTTTGTTCATTACTCCTCCTGCAATGCCCATCTCAGCAGATGGAAGTCATCATTACTGAAGCTTTCGCTCGAAGACCGACATCACGCGCACACACACACACACACACACACACACTCTCTTTGCAAGCTCTGTTTGCTTTTTCCTACCTCATTGGTTTTGTTTATTGTTTGTCTCTCGGCACTGGGAGGCCTTTTTTAACGCACGATGCAGGAGCGTTCCAAATTGTTCTATTAACTGGGTCATCGTTTCCTATGGTCTCCTGAAAGACAAAAGAGCTTTTGTGCATCTCTTCCTGCAAGGCAAAAGCCCCATGCCTCCATTCTCCTGTTGTATGTGCATTAGAAAGCGTTTCTGGAAAACTGTCTAATGTCTATGATTAATAATAGAAGATTGTGAGGGGATTTGAATACAGGGAGTGAACGTGTACCTCAGTGCTTCATGAATCGGATGGAAATCTTGGCATGAGCCGAGCATGTCTGTATGCCACGATGAATAAAGTCACATTCTGTGTGTGATCTGGTTTGAAGGTCTGAGTGTTTAAAATGGACATTTTTGCCCCTGGAGCTTGAGTCTCTGCAAGCCAGTGACTCAGCCCTGTAACTAATAAATGAAGTAGGGTGCATGTGCTATCCAGGACACTTCTCTTTAGAGCAAGGAAACGCTTTGAACGAAACTGAATTTGTGAATATTCTCACTTTCTGTCGAAGATACTGCGATTGATGAAGCTGGAAGACTGTTATGGCTCCTGAAAATGCCTTAGCAATTCAGCATGCAGGATCAACACCCTTGTCCTGGAACAGCATTCCTATTAACTAACCAGCTTTTGCTATTAGTATAGGGTTATGGTTATGCTTAGGACTGGGATTACGTACTTGAACTGCATTTTTGTCAACCTATATACCTTAAGATTTTAAGGGTAGTTAATGTATCTGGTTGAGGTTAGGAATGGTACGGTGACCGAGAAGTGCAAAGCAAATCACAATTCTGAAAACAAAATAACAAATTACAAACGCAAATGCAAGTCTAAAAAAAAAAACAATTCAGAAAGCACAACAACAATACAGAAAACATTATAACAAGTCAGAAAACAAAATAACAAGTCAGAAAACACAATGACAAATCCGAAAACAAATTAACAAGTCAGAAAACACAATGACAAATCAGACAAACCGGAAGAGGTAGGTATAGTTTGAGACAGCTCCATTGGTTTGGGATTACTCACCACTGACTGGTCGAGACATCTGTCAATCAACGTATACAGGAAGAACCAGCCAAAGAACAGCATAGTCGTGGTGGAAAGTTCGGAGATGGTATTAAAGTAGCTCAGTTTAAATGTATTGTATGAACTGCCCTTACTATGGAATAAAAAATATGGGGTGTATATTTAGATTTAGTTAAAAGTGGCTGTAACACATCCGCTCCAGTGGTGCAGATGGATAAGTGCTTGTCATTGGCTTTTGACGCGATCGACCGGGGTTCGATCCCGCTTTTTGCCAAACTTTTTTTCCCTCCCTTTTCAAATCTCGTATCACCTCGTAAAGGCATTTATTTTCAATAAAAGTTAAGGAAATAATCAAAGTTGAAAATAAAGTAGGGATAGGGTAGGTGTAGGGAGGGCTTTATTGTACCAATATTATATATAATTTACACTCAATACGTTATTATTGCATACTGTTTTATAATTTACTAAAATACTGAAATGCAGATAATTGCCACTATTTGCAAAAAAAGTAGTATAAATAGCAGAAAATCCTGCTATTTTAACATAGTGTAAATATGTATTTGCACTTAGTGTAAATAGCATCTTTCGCTAAGAAAATATGCTATTTTCACAGTGTAAATAGAATCCATTGCTAATAAGAGATTTGAAAAGGGAGAAAAAAAAAGTTTGACAAATGGCGGGATCGAACCCGGGTCGATCGCTTCAAGAAGCCAACGATACGCGCTTATCCATCTGCGCCACTGGAACTGATGTTTCACAGCCACTTTTAACTAAATGTAAATATACACCCCATATTTTTTAGTCCATAATAAGGGCAATTCATACAATACATTTAAATTGAGCTACTTTAATGCCATCTCCGAACTTTCTACCACGACTCTGCTGTTCTTCGGCTGGATCTTCCCTGTATAAGTTGATTGACAGATGTCTCGTCCAGTCAGCGTGAGTAATCCCAAACCAATGGCGCTATCCTACCTAAACTATACCTACCTTTTCCGGTTTGTCTGATTTGTCATTGTTTTCTGACTTATTAATTTGTTTTTCGGATTTGTTGTTGTGTTTTCTGATTTGTTATTTTGTTTTCTGAATTGTGATTTGCTTTGCACTTCTCAGTCACCGTAGAATGGTCTTGCTTGGCTAAATTACAATGAGCAATAAATGTTCGTTAGCTTTCTCAGATATTTTTACACCAGAGATTTACAAACAGAAAGCTGTGCACAAATCTTCAGGACAGTGCAGCACTGGTGCATTTTCTTTCATAATCTGTTTCTCAGATCATAGATTTTCAAACTGATGTTCAGAACTACCTGAGGATTCAGTGGTAGTGGTTTTCAACCTTTTTGACTTTGTCCAACATATGAAAGATATTTCCTCTGGTATTTATGCTGTAATTATGATACACTGGTTGTTGTTTATATACTATATCAAAAATAAGTAACCACAGTTAATTTTGTGATTCAAGATTCAAAATTTCGGTTCAGTATTAATAAAATCAATAGTTATTGAGGGGGAAGGACCCCACACCCCCAGTGGGCCCCAGTTCCCTGGTTGAGAACCACTATTCTAGGAGGTCTGATGAAAATTTAAGAGAAACAGAAATAGTGTTTTTATTATTATTATTATGTGTCTTTTGGAACACTTAAACATAGTGCAAGGAGCAAAAAAACACAAACAAAAACACTTTCTTTTTTTTTACAATAAAACACATCTGCGTTTATGTTTACGAAAGGGAGGGTTGTTTTGCATTTAAACATTTGAAAGTGGTTGGATAATATCACAGGTTTAAAGAATCAGTTTAATCCGGTTTTCTGAAGAGACACGTCGCTTTATATGTGAACAGATTTCATTTTGGCTTTTATTCTCTTATAAACATTGATCAATGCACATACATAGAGCCCAGTAAATATGGCAAACGGAAGCTCAAAAGTGCTTGCTTGATGTGTGAGAACCAGTGAAGTTTGTTTTTGCGTGTCACAGAAGCATATTTGAGCTTCTGAAAGAAATTATGAGGTTTGTTCTTGTGTTTTATCGAAAGCCTAATGGCTTTAGAATGATATGAGGTTGAGTACAGAGTACAGAATTGTCATTTCTGTGTGAACTATCCCTTAAAGGCTCTTGGCTTTTTAAGACCTTGATGTGTCCTACAGTTCATGAAACCATTTCATGGGTCTTTAAATCTTTGGCTATATGACATAGTATTTCTCCAATGTGTGTGTTAAAGATCAACTAATAATGCAAACCTCTGTAATAATCTGAGAGATTTAGTCTCAGCAGGGCGATGATATAGTTTTGTATGCTGTATGTATGCATGTATGTATCCATAATCCATGATAACACTTCCTCCAATGATAAAGTCCTTCCCCTGTTGTCCTCTCACATCAAAATCCACCAACATATTTGTTTACAACTGTTTTGCTTGTAAACAGTGCTTGAAATGTGCATATTTCTCTCCTGATTCAGACAAAAATGACTTTCAGTGGAGAAAGCAATAGGCTATTATTATGGATAGAGGACTCGTATTTCAGCCAGAAGAAATGGTTTGAAGTTAAAAACATCTTACTGATGGATTTTTTTCTTATAAGCAAGACATTACTTGATGGACTGGAGTCGTGTGGATTACTTGTGGATTATTGTAATGTTTCTATCAGCTGCTTGGACTCTAATTCTGACGGCACCCATTCACTGCAAGAGGATCCACTGGTGAGCAAGTAATGTAATGCTACATTTCTCCAAATCTGTTCTGACGAAGAAACAAACTCATCTACATCTTGGATGGCCTGAGGGTGAATTATTATTTTATTTGTTTATTTTTTTAGCATATTTTCATTTTGGGGCAAATTATTCCTTTTACACGAATGTACTATATTCTGGCATGGTTGGATATACTTATAGTAGTTGTATAATTTGTTGATTTGTTTTTTAACAATTAAATAATTCCAATTATTAAAGAGATATGGGGTGTGTGGGTTGCGCTATTATATGATGAATGGTACTATTGCTTTCTCTGTATACTCAGCACTTATAATCCTAGAGATATGCTTTAGAAAAAAATCTAACTACCCAGCTGGCAGTTTCCCATAAGGACCGGCCACTCTCTGCTAGATAACCTGATTGCTTCTGTGTCCTGTGTGTTTTCAGATGGTTTAAGCTGAGTGCACAGGCGCTCGACAGCACGCGGTGGAGAGGAGGAGCCGGGCTGGCCAGCGGGCGTGTGAGCTACGACTACAGTAAGTCAGTGATGTGTGTCTGCTGTGTGGTATGCGGACAGGCATGTGGGCATTGACTCGCTGGTTGCTCCCCTCCATCTGATTAATAGCTGTGTGAGAAAGCAGACACCCTTTCAGGCCCCTCAGACTTTCCAAAATAAACAGCTCCTGCTCTCTGGATTACTATCGATCCGAGCCGCCGCTGAAAACATGCGTGCAAGGGCGAGATCTCTTTCCACCCTTTTTCGCTTTCCCTGTAATCTGTCCTTCTCTCAGTTTATCTCCAACCTTTCACTTCATCACTCAGACAATCATCTTGTTTTTCACCCTGCAATTATGGTTCACCTGGAGTTGATGCCTTTGTCTCTTTTTGGAGGTAACACTTTTATTAATATGACGAACGTTGTGCTTAACTACTGTAAAAACATTTCAAATTCACTAAAAAAGAAGTATGACGGCCAGTGGAGGGATAATATTATTAATGTCAGAGATCTACAATGCCCTTGGCATCTTCTTAGCAGATCGGTATGTTGTCTTCTGCTGAAGCCTGTTATTATAGTCTCCTGAGAGACACAGAAATGCAGCGCACAGAGAAGCCGGCATATTCCTTAGCTCCTTCCATATTCCTTGCATATTTTCCCCCAGCCAGTGTCTGAGGGGTCAGTTGACTGCCATCGTCTCATATAGCTGTGTTTTATATGCATAAGGTCTGGTCCACTTATTCTGGCCAAGAACCGCTCACTTGAGAAGAAAATGAGAAATGGCTGTCTATATAGCAAACCAATAATAGCTTGTTTTGGTTTTATATGCTGTTTTAACCCGATCGCATGAAAGTGCATATAAATAGTACGCCAAATGAAAATGAAAACTCGTGGTATTCATACGCAAAAATGGCGTGTATATGCTACACGATGGGTAGGATTAGGGTTGTGGGGTAGATGTGTATCATATGTACGCAAAAACTGCGAATCATATGCACGCCAACAAATTCTGTATCATATGCACACGAAAACTGTGTATTATATGCACGCCAAACACGTGCGTAGCATATACACGCCAATGTCCATTTTTGCGTATCAATACCTCAAGTTTTCATTTTTATTTGGCGTACTATTTATTACATTTTCATGAGATTGGGGTCGTTGTTTAGGGGTGTGTTAGGTTTGTAAGGATGAAAGAACCTCAGATACCTTGCTCTCCTGAGAAACAGACAATACAAACACACACGGACATCTTTGAGACACCCCACAGAATGGAGGTGCAGGAAACTTCCTTCCCTTCTGTCCATTTGTTTCTTTTTAAATTCCTTCACCCATCCTTCCTTCTACTCAGCCTGCTCAAAATGATTACATGAAAATGCCAATGCAAATGAACTAACAGTCATGTCTGGTATCATTTGAAATGTCTCAGTGTGACTGGTACAATGGTCTCATTTCTACAGAAGTAAAAGGTCATAAAGATTTTAGAGATATTTTGCTTACTGTAATGGGAGTGCGCTCTACCAGGGTCTTCCATGTAAATTACCTTTTGTTCCCATTGAGGTGTAGACCACCCAGGTCTGGGACCTGGGTTAATTTAAATTCCAATTGTTTGTACATGCCTCGATTTGGGGGATGTTTTATCTTGGTTTTGTTTTTAAAGGATTGCTGCAAAAGGGTCGGGGCGATTCTGTAGCCAGAAAGCCCATAGTGGGCGTGTGTCTCTGCACTACATACTAGTTTGCCAAGGTCAGGTATGCAGCTTTTTCTCTTAGATTCATCTTTGAGAAATTGATGTTCTGTATTGATTTGATATATCTGAATTGGCTAATTGGAATTAATAATATTTTTACCTGACTGATCATAAATTGTTATTAAATAAATTGATTATTCTGATTACTTGAAATTATTTCAATTAGATTAAGGGGTCTTATGAGTTTGCTAAAATACATATTTTGCGTATTGTGTAGTGTGAAATGGTTATGTGTTTAAAGTAAAAAAAAAAACACATGATTTTTCACATCAGATGTACATTATGTTTCTCCTCTATGCCCACCTTTCTGAAACGCTTCGATTTTTACAAAGCTCATCGTTCTTAAAAGTGAGGTGTGCTCTGATTGGCCTGCTATCTAGTGCGTTGTGATTGGCCGAGTACCTCAAGTGTGTGATGGAAATGTTATTCCCCTTACCATATTGTGATGCCCTGTAGCGACGATTCAAAAACGTGAAAACCCATTTCAAACGAGGCATTTGTAGCATCCAGTAGAGACATAATTACTGATTATAATGACCTATACTGTCTTTATACGCATTGCATTGCATCACGCTGCGTAAACATAAAACCATATCTGCATTTATGATTGGAGAAATGACAAACAACAAGCGCTACTCTTCACTGCTCAAAACTTGCGTTTGAATCAACATAACATACTTACATTCTGTGAGTCAGAACAGCCGGCATTTGTAGTCTACTCTACCAGAATCAGGAAACAAACCTCCATAAAATGTGCTGCACACATACTAATATTTGGGTTGAACTGTTCTAGAACAGTGTGGTAAATACAACTTAACCACTGATTTCTAGTCGTGTCCTCTTTTGGAAGGCCAAACAAAGTAGTTTCGCTTTCAGAACGAAACACATGGCGGGCTAGAGTGCGCAGAGGTGGGCGGGCTTGAGAACAGCGCGGCCGGCGGATTCGACGAAGGAGCGGCCGGCGGGCTTGCGGCAACCACATGTGACGACCCCGGGCTGGAACCCGCTTCGTCAACGGTGAAAGCCGATCCAGTGATTGACAGCGCAAAGTTGATGTATTCCCTCAACGACCAGCACAGATCAGCTCCAAGCATGACGAAGCAGATATCGTCCTCTTTTGAAAGGCCAAACAAAGTAGTTTCACTTTCACAACGAATCACACTGTGCCTTCACGACATGGTGGCGGCGGCAGCAACAACAATACTACAGCGAGAATAAAAGTTATGCCTTCTTTCTTTGCGTGAACATTTGGGCGGCATTATGCAAATCTTCCCACATAGTGACGTAGACATGTGGGGGCGTGTTAGAACGAGCCATTTAGGTAGGAGTGGCTGACTCTTAACTTTTATAAAGAATATCTCTTTGGATTTGAGACTTTAGTCTTTGCAACTTTACAGATCTTCTTTATGCACCAAGAGCTTGTAACACTCCAAAGAGAAAGGAAAAATGTAAATCGCATCATATGACCCCTTTAAGTGAAGGCGTATGTTCCTGCAAATCTGCGTCCAGGGTTAAGTGCATACTAGATCTCAGGTTAGATGGAGCATGGGGCACATCAGGTGAGATCCTAGATTTCTGACTAACTGCTTGACTTTAGTTAAGTTGTACTCAGTTACATTAATTATGGGGGGCTAATCATAGTACTGGTTATAACCGCTGGTTATTGTCTCAGCATTAATTAAGTTGTACATAGTTATATTAACTATCGGGGGCTAGACAAATAGTACTAGTATAACCGCTGATTATTGTTTAAGTTTTATTCAAGTTGTACGTAGTTATTTTAATTATCGGGGGCTAGATAAAAATACTATTGAAATATTAACATATTTCAAAGTACTAGCATAACCGCTGATTATTGTCGCAGCTTTAGTTACGATGTACGTAGTTATATAACTATCGGGGGCTAGACAAATAGTACTATCATAACCACTGATTACTGTTTTTGAATATTGAAATATTGAGCTCTAACTAAGTTGTACATGGGTAACTGTAGAGGGCTAAACAGAACTACTATTTAAACAATGGTAAGCATGGGCAACCTATTAAATAGTAGTAGTCATAACCTCTGTCTAATGTTCAGACTGGCGAGTTTGTGATCATGGGGCCCACGTAAAACGGACGACGTGAGGCACTTTGAGCGACATAGATTCCTAATGAACAAGTAAATATAAAATAAAGACTTAAAGGGTTAGTTCACCCAAAAATGAAACTTAGCCCATAAATTACTCACCCTCAAGTCATCCTAGGTGTTTATGACTTTCTTCTTTCAGACGAATCCAGTCAGAGTTATATAAAAAATTGTCTTTGATCTTTCAAGCTGTTTAATGCCACTCAACGGGTGTTGCATGCATCAATCCAAAAGAAGTTAAATAAAAGGCGCCCATCCATAATAAAAAGTGTCTCACATGGCTCCGGGGGTTGAACAAAGGCCTCCTTTAGCGAATCGATGCGTTTTGTAAGAAAAATATCCATATTCAAAACGTAATAATCACTTTAATGTAGCTTGCGCTCACTGTTGTAAACGGAAGCCGTTCCAGGCGGATGACGTATGAGGTCAGCTTTGCGCATGCGCCGCTCAGAAGTGACGAACGCGGAAACGCAGGGGAGAGATCAAAACAAAACAACGGTCACTTATTAGAAGTACAAAACTAGGATTTGTAAAGAAAAATGTCAAGAGGATTTCGAGATAAACCAAGAGGAGACTGGGTTTTCCTTTGCTAAAGTAAGGAAACTTAGCTTCCTTTGCTCCGGAGGCGTGTGAGACACTTTTTTAGGATGGGCACTTTTTATTCAACTGGTTTTGGACTGATGCATGCAACACCTGCTCAGTGCCATTATAAAGCTTGGAAGAGCAAGGACATATTTTAATATAATTCCGATTGTATTTGTCGGAAAGAAGAAAGTCATATACACCTAGGATGACTTGAGGGTGAGTAATTTATGGGCTAATTTTTATTTTTGGGTGAACAAACCCTTTAAATAGAATAATCAAATGTCATAATAATAATTAGAAATGGTCAAGCAACCAATTCGTATGACAATCTAAATTTGAGGTCATATTAAAATGGAGTCAGATTAGATAATTAAATGGAGTCAGATTAGAATTGAATTTAAATTGAATAACTTTGCACGCTGAAAAGACCGAACACGCAAGAAACCTTCATCCACCATTGGATAGGGTCAAGCTGCAGCGACCGTAAGGGTTGAAGTGAACTACTAATAGATGTTCATGGAATTGGTAATTCTTTAAAACAAAATATAATTATAATATATATATATATATGATATATATATTTTAATTATATATATATAAAGTGGGTACGGAAAGTATTCAGACACCATTAAATTTTTCACTCTTTGTTATATTGCAGACATTTGCTAAAATCATTTAAGTTAATTTGTTTTCCTCATTAATTCCCAAAGCACCCCATATTGACAGGAAAAACACAGAATTGTTGACATTTTGCAGATTTATTAAAAAAGAAAAAACTGAAATATCACATTTACATAAGTATTCAGACCCTTT
>JADLZN010002445.1:0-22750 GCA_018155175.1 Sinocyclocheilus anophthalmus | reverse complement strand
TTTATATTTCCTCCATACTGTGAATATTAATGAGTCCGGCTGTCCCTTGCTCAGTTGTCTTCATTAATGAAGCGTTTGACTTATATGAAAAACTGCGTAGGAGATCAAAGCTCAGACCAAAAACACACCGCTAAGACATCTTGACTGTCCGTGTCAGGATTTGGCCAGCACTGAGGAACGCTTTTCAGACTGAAGACAAGAATAATGGGACCATTCCTCCAACATACACAGATACTGGAAAATGATGGCAGATCCTGCCAGTTGAGTCTGAATAGCGTAGATACATTCCATCAAAATCACATCTGTGTACATATGTTAGATCAGTTCAAATATTTAAAAATGTAACAGCGGCCAAACGTAATAAGTGTCACAATTTTGAATTTCACATTTTGAAAGAAATGTATGACGTTGTGACTGTGTTTCAGCATGTTGCTATGCAGTTGCTGGGGTGTTATGTGTGATATCTTGAGTCTTTGTTAGTCTATGGGATTTTTTTTCAATCATTTTATAATGCGCCAGGTAAAAAATATTAAGCACACTTGCTTACAAAAGCACTCCTCTCTGCAACTAGATCGCACAATAATGCAGCACAAATCGTGTGCAACAAACTAGACACAGAAGTTTAGTCAAAATGAAACCAAAATTGGCCTTAGTTACTTTCCTAATGCATGTTCCAAGTCTTTTTGTGAATGATTCATCAGTACACGTTACTGCAAAGAAAAATAAATCACATTGACACTTAGGGTTTGGGTGTGTTCAGATCCCTAATCCTATGAGCAATACACCTGCTTCAGAAAGTACCACTAATATGATGCCGATCATGCAATTCCTTCATGCAATTTGTACAACAAAACATAATGTCACAGCATGAACTCAGATGGTTAGTCTCTCGCTCTGATCGTGTGTGTGTGTGTGTGTGTGTGTGTGTGAAAAAGAGAGTAGACTGAGACTAAGATCTCAGGCACAGGAAACAGAGGGTTCCTGTTTTTTTGAGCCAGGCGCTATTGTCTCACTCCCTCTCTTTCTCTCTCTCTCACTCATAAACACACTTATCTGCAATTGTTCCTTTTAAATCATATTTTGTCTGCCCCAACCTAGAGGCTCGCACTGGAGCCAAGGACTGTCCACTGTGCTTTCTTGAATGAATGAAGGTACATTTTTAGCTTTTTTTTGTGAACTTTCTATTCATCAAGGACGCTTGAAGCACAAATCAGTACTGTTTTAAACAAGAAAAGTGAATAGCAAATCAGCATATCAGAATGATTTATAAAGGATCATGTGACAATGAAGACCGGAGTAATGATGCTGAAAAATCAGCTTTGCCTTCATTGAAATAAATGACATTTTAAAATATATTCAAATAGAAAATAGTTATATTTAAATTGTCATTTAGCAGACGCTTTTATCCAAAGTGACTTACAAATGAGGACAATGGAAGCAATCAAAATCAACAAAAGAGCAATGATACGCAAGTGCTATAACAAGTCTCAGTTAGCTTAACGCAGTACACGTAGCAATGGTTTTTTAAATAATATAATAAATAATAAGTAAACAGATAGAATAGAAAAAGATTAGAGCACGCTAGTGTTAGAGGCCTTTTTTGTGCTTTTTTGTTAATTGTATAATAAATAAAAAGAAAACAAATAGATATGAGATTCGCCATTATAACAAAAAGATAGAGAAGCGAGGTGTTAGTTTTTTTTTTGAAAGAAAACAAGCAGTTGCAAACAGCAAGGCAAGTTTTTTTTAAAGAACAGAATTAGAAGAGAGATCTTAAATTGTAATAATATTTGTCTACAGTAGTATAGATTCACTGTATATTTTTTTTAAATCAAATCCCATATATGCAGCCCTGGTCATAACAGATCTTTTTTTTTTTCAAGAACAGCCCAAAATAACCCCATATATCATAGATTATTATATATAGATATATTGATATATATATATATATATATATATATATTTTTTATTTATATATATATATATATATACTTTTTATTTTTTTTTTTCAATTGTGCATGGGAATAATTTGATTGCCAACTCAAATAATCCCTTTGTCCAATTTAGTGCACTTATGGAGATAATTTTGACCCAAAGCGGAGCTAAGTAACACTAGGCCCAACATCCCACAGACACACAACTCAGCACGTCGAGACGCAGACCTTTCTCGCTGGGTGGTTGCCGGGGACCAGGTTTAGCATGTAAGCTATTTTAAGGCATCTGATTTAATGCAACCATTCAAGGTCCGCACGGCTGTGACCCTCCCTGCCCTGTAGCGCTCCCCCCAATCCCATTCAGTTGCCGCCGTCCTCTCATTGGGGCGGGGGGGGGAGGCTGTCCGGTTGTCAGCTATTTTCTCCACTTTCTCATATTTCTCTCTGTTATTTCACCAAAGACCACGCTCCACATATCTCAAAACAAGTTCTCCAATTGGCAAACAAAAAAAAAACGTTTACAGACTGAGGACGCCACTGTGCAGATATGTTTTAAGGTCGTTGGCCCGTTAAGCCCGAGCCCGACTTTCATCTTCTCCTCTCGTTCTTTAATTGTTCTCCTCCACAACCCTCAGCTCACTCCATCACCCCCTCCTTCCTCAGTGCAGCCGTGATCTGTTGTGGTCCTGGCAAACCGTCTCTGCTGGATCACATGTTTCTTAGCGGATCTCCGGGGACTCCGGCAGTCTCAAACACTGTGCAACGGCACCTTGACTGTGCTTTTTTCCCACTTGCGTTTGGTGTACTTTCGCGCATTGAACCCCTTACTCCTACGCCAACACGCCCAGGCAGCAAAGAGTCACCACAACCATGACGAAAAAGATCACAGTCATTCCTTTCCTACATGACATAGACGTAGTAACGATAGATAGAACGTAGATTGACGCCAACAGACGACAGACATTCTAGATAGATAACAACTAGAACGTCGATTAGAACAATAGATACATACCCTAGACAGACAGACAGACGACAACAGCAAGCGACTAGACAATAGATAAATAAATAGACAGCACAGACCAGACGACAGACCTGGCAGGCGGCCGCGCAGGCTATAGGATAGATGATATAGATGATATATAATAGATAGATAACTTAGATCCGAGAACAACTGCAACGATAGAATCGATAAGATAATAGACAGCTCGTCCAGGGGACAGAACAGGCAGGCGATAGCAATATAGATAAATAGATGTATAGATATATGTAGTCATAGAAATAGATAGTAGTAGTATGGATATGGAACAACAGTAGCACTATAGAATATATGATGGATAACAAGATAGACCGACGACAGCCAGACAGACGACATATAGATAGAAGATAGTCGATAGATAATAGAAATACAAACGTGAATAGATAGATTAAAATAACAGACAGACAGACAGACCGACGAACAGTAAGATAGATAGATGATAGATAGTAGATAGATAGATATACAGAACGATAGATAGATAATAAATAGACAGATATACATATATATGGAACACCAGTATGCATATCAAATAGATAATAGATACAAACGATAGACAGGATAGACCATAGATAGATAGAAACAACAATGATAGAATGATAGATAGCTAGATTAGACACCAGACAGAAACAGAAATCGATAGATAGATAACACCAACGATAGAATATATAAATAGACCGAACAGCAGACGACAGACAGACAGACGTAGATAGATAGATAGATAGATAGCTACAACAGAACGTAGAATAGAGTATACAATTGTTGAGTCAACTAATCTAACTGACGACCGTTGGATCTAAATTAGAAAACATCTATAACACCCATGCCTTGAAATCACTAGCGGGCTATTGACTGCTGTTTGGAGAAGTTTAAAGTTTATAAGATTTTTATTTTTGAAGAAGTCTCTTATTGCTTACCAATAACTCTCTCCATTTCTTTTTTACTAAAAAAATACACTAAAAACGTATATTGTGAATATATCACAAGTTAAAATGAACTTTCTATTTCAATATATTTTGTTCAAAAAAAAATGTAATTCATAATCCTGTGATCGGCCAAAACGGAATTTTCAGCATCATACTCCGTCTGTGCAGTGTCCCATGATCCTTCAGCCAATCATTCTAATATTCTAAGATTTGGTGTTCAAAGCATTTTTTCCCTATTACTTATTATTATTATTATTATTATTGTTCTGCTAATATTTTTGTGATAACATTTTTTTTCAGAAGATTTTGAATAGAAAGTTTCAAAAGACCTTTGCATTTATATAAACCGATCTTTTGTAGCATAATAGCATATTCATGTATTTACTGTCATTTTTTATCAATTTAATGTGTCCTTGTTTAATAAAAATATTAATGACCCCAAAAGGTAGTGTACTACATATTATAGTGTGTCTTAAGGGCTAGGATGAGAGAATGAATTATGAATTATTGTGTATTTTTAGGCAGCTTTGGTGGAATCAGGTTGTACATGACTGAGCTCATAGCTATTACTCAGAGGGCTCTGCAGTCTCAGTCCTGGAAGATGAAGGCTCAGGGTGCCTCTGCCATGGCAACTATTGCTAAGCAACAAACGGGCTCACTGGTGGCACCTCACTTGGGCATGGTGTTGAGTGCACTACTGCAGGGGCTTGCAGGACGCACCTGGGCAGGGAAGGTAACATACCCACTCTTTCTCAAACACATGATCACATGATCGGGGTACAGACTTTATGCACCTGGGCAAGGATTAATAATACTGTGTGCTCTGGAAGCAGACAAACATCTCAGTGGTTTGTTTTAACCTGATTTCTTTCTTTGCTGTATTTGTGGCCACTGAAGTCTAATGTCTTGTATATCCACAGGAAGAGCTGTTGAAAGCTGTTGGATCTGTAGTGTCTAAATGCAGGTTAGACTCTACTATATCTTTCACACACTTATATAGTTGTGCTTATAGCTTTACATGATCTGTAGATGTTTAGCAAAACAAAAACAAAAGGAATAGTTCACCTAAAATTTAAATTTGCTGAAAATGTTCTCACCCTAAGGCCATCCAAGATGTAGATGAGTTTTTCTTCATCAGAACAGATTTAGAGAAATTTAGCATTACATCACTTGCTCACAAATGGATCCCCTGAAGTAAATGGGTGCCGTCAGAATGAGAGTCCAGACAGCTGATAAAAACATCACAATCCATGCGATTCCAGTCCATCACTTATTGTCATGTGAAGTGAAAACCTGCATGTTTGTAATAAACAAATCCATGATTTAGGTGTTTACATTAACCGCAATATAAGGATGATTGTTTTTTTTAAATAATGGTGCTTTATCGCGTTAATTGAGGACTAGAGTGGTGTGGATTACTGGTGTGTTTTTATAAACTGTTGGACTCTCATTTTGCGGCGGGCACCCATCATTGAAAGTATATACATTGGCAAGCAAGGAATGCTAAATTTCTCCAAATTGTCCTAAGTAGAAACAAACCCATATACATCTGAAGCCTTATAAGGTGAATAAAGTTCAGCCAATTTCATTTTTGGGTAAACTATTCCTTTAAATATATGGTCATTCCTTAAATGTAGTGCTTAGAATGATCCTGTTCAAAGGTGTACTTACTTTTGATTCTTAACATTATGTTTAGCCTTTTATAGCGAGTTGTGCAGAGCATGCTGGGAAACCAAAACTCACAGGAAAACAGAAAATTATAAACCTCTTGCTGTTTCTGGGTTAATGAAACCTATGAGTTGAACTGTACTTACTGTATGTAAGTTTTCATATACGTGGGATTCTGTCTGTAGTGTGGAGCTACAGAAGCCTGCAGCAGGTCAGCCAACGGTGAGCGAGGTGCTGGATCTGGTGCTGAAGGAATGTAAGAAAGAGAGTCCGGTTTATAAAATGGCAGCCTTACGCAGTGCAGCAGACATCTTGGAGTCGACGCAGGAGGATCGTTTTCAGGAAATCACAGACATTGTACTTCCTCTCATTAAAAAGGTGCAGCAAACCCTACATGCTCATAGTAAATCTGTTTTTTAAAGCTTTGGCGTTTCGTCCTAATTCAGTTACAACATTGCTAAAAGTGTTTGAATCATTTGGGAGCCCCACATTCAGTACTTAATTTAAAAAAAACTTTTTTTTTTTTGTATTTAGAATCAGCCAGCGAGTGCCAGCTCCCCGAGACATGATGATGATGATGATGACGACAATGATGCTAAAGCTCGTGAATTACAAACAGAAGTTCTGTTGTGTGCATTTGAGACACTTGGAAAGACCTGGCCTGAAACCATTCAGACACAGAGTAAGTCTGTTACAAGTCTTAGACACACACAGGGGTAGAGTGCTGCTGTTTAATGAGTGTGTTTTGTGTTGTAGATCAGTTCCAGAATGAGGTTTGTAGCGTAATGTGTGATCGACTGAAGTTGAGCACGTGGAGGGTCCAACTGGGAGTTCTGCGTGCATTGAAGGTCTTCTATCAGAGGTATAGTATACTAAAAACTTTTACGTAAACAAATGCCTTGTTTGTGGGAAATATAGGCTCTTCTGACAGGGTTTTTGAACTTAATGTTCTTTAAACCATATTTGCTTTTCTTTGAAAATAGCAGGTAGAAAAAGAGTAAAGTGCTCAAATAGTTGGTGAATGCATTAAAAAGATTTTGAATGCTGTATTGACTGTATGATGTTTTTGTGTGTGTGTGTATGTTCTAGATTGTTGCTGTTGGATAAGAAACCTCAGAACGCTGCTGTTCTGACTGAGATGTTGTCTGACACCTGCACTGCCCTGGCAACACCACTAGGTAAAGTTTCTCATGAGCTTCCAAACATTAAAGGCATAGTTCACCCAAAAAAATTCAAATGTACTCACCCTCAGTCTAAACAAAAGAAGCATTTGAAGAGCGTTGGTAACCAAACAGTTTTGGTGACCGTTGACTTTCAAAAAAATTTTTTTGTATTTCTCAAAATTTCTTTTATTTTGCACAGAAGATTTTTATTTTTGTTGACCCCTCTTTTTATCCACCTTTTATTCAGACTTGGCTCATGAGAATCATTCTTTTTTCCCCTACAGAAAACAAAAGCTATTCATCAGTAAGAACAGAAGCCTTGGCGGTAGTTGAACTTCTTTTGAAGAGGATGGAAGGTAGCGTTGATTTGCTCTAACACGGGTGTCCAATCCTGCTCCTGGAGGGCCGCTGTCCTGTAGAGTTTAGTTCCAACCCTAATCAAACACACTTGAAGCAACTAATTAGGGTCTTCAGGATCACTTAAAAATTAAATGCAGGTGTGTTTGATTAGGGTTGGAGCTGAAATTTGCAGGACAGTCGATCGCCAGGAGCCGGGTTGGGCACCCCTGATCTACATGTCAAAAAATAGCTGATTACAGAAATAGGTCAGTTATATCATGTTGTTTCAAATGTTCCAGGTAAAAAAACTAAATTATGCCAGATATCTCGGTGCCAATCCTGTGACTTCTACACTGTCCTGTACTAAAGTTAAAAAACCAAAAAGAAAAAAATTATGCCAAATGCATTAATTCCTTTTAAAAGTAAAAAAATATATGTTTGTGCATATCTGCAAACATAGACCAGAGGAATAGGAAATTTAAAATCGTTTTGGAAAATTTTGATATTAGAATAGAACTACATATTGTTTAGGTAGCAACATTGTTTTGAAACGACACTATAGTTAGGGTGACCATACGTGCCATTTTTATGGGATGCACCCTTGCCAGGATTTCTATATTGCCTAAAATATCCAGGTTTTGACTTTGTACTGTGCAGATCGATCGTTGTATGACATTATTTCACGAGAGCTATTAGAGAGCAGAGCAGATGGCTCCTTATGCTTTCAAATCACTCTTGCGGTACTTTGGTGTCATACAATGATTGGTGAGCAGCTTTAAGTCGAACGAACAAACAAACACGTGCACATATTTGCATCGAATTTGATCGTTCTCACCTCACGCGCGACGCACCACGAGTGGTCGATTATGTACAATACCTGCATGTTATTGGTCAAACTACTTTAGATGTTTTAGGAAATATGAAAATCGTGGCCAGGACATGTCCCGTATAAATGGCACATATGGCCACCCTAAACATATGTTTATGATTAATAATGGACCATTAAACTGACTTGAACAAACTTGCAGTTCAAAAATATCAGTTTTGACAGAAAAAAGTTAAAAGGTTTGCGGGTATGAAAAGTTGGATCGAAACCTTCTCACTAATAAAATTGATGCTGTTTTATGTTTGTAGAGAGTGATCAGTGGGAGTGTCTGTTCGAGAGAAGTCGGCAACAGCTTCAGCGTTCTTTAGCTACAATGGAGACAGACAGCCGTCCAGACCTGAAGGACAAAGCCCAGACAATGAGAAGAAAAATACAAGCCCTGCCATGAATAACCTGCCCAAACACACACTGTCCTGAGGGTTGATTTGAGAATCTCCACCATACATTTCTGTAATAATCTTCACAGCCAAGTTGCATATACAAACATTTTGCCATTATCTGCACACTCCAACAGCTCGGTGTCGGCCCTAAACCTTTTTTCCATGTGTGAACTCTTTTACCTGATGCTTTAACCAATGTGCAAAGACTACATTTGGCTACAGTGAGCATTATCTAGTTTTGCTTAGACATTTTCACCAACCTTTTTAACCTGGTTAAAGTCTCAGTACGTGCAAGTGCGAGAATACACTTGACTCCTTTCATCTTGGGTTGTGTGTTCAAGATGCTGGAAATCATGGAGTTTGGGAAGCAGAAGGCTTTCTGCAGTTATGCACATGAAACTGCTTATTTTAGCAAGAGACTGATCAGGGCCAGAACTGCTCTTATGAACCATATACACTGAATTATATTCGAGGGGGTTGAGTGACTACTGCAGGTTTCTATGTAAACACCCCTCCAGTTTGTTTCCCCCATCCTTCACGAGTAAAGATACTGATTGAGTCAACCTTTTGCTTTCATTCATTCAGTGCTGTTAGAAAAGGTGGTGTCAGAAAGTCAAGCAGAAGGGACAAAGATCTATCTTACTGGTTAGGTGGGAACTTTTGATTAAAACGGAATGTTTTTTAAATGAGGGTTGTGTAAAGGTATTAAGTGTGTATTAAAGGGAAGTTTGTAACAAAGGAAATTCAAACCTCAAACCTGCCTTTGTCCATGTTTGCATGTGTGAAAATATATTTTCCATAATGGATAAATTAAATCTTTGTAGGGGCATGTTATACTGGGTTTCATCTCATCCTTTGTGGTTTGTGCCCAATGCTGCCCATTAAATTAAAAATAAAGTTGTGCGGATTTTTTTGGCTGTCTGGCAAAATGATAAAGAAAATCATTTCGTCTGCTTGAACCCTGTCCCTTTCTTACAGTTGACTGCCAACTGGCATTCAGATCTGCATCCAGAGATAGATATACATCATAAAATAAGAATAGAAAAAATCTCGCTATTTGTTACATCGTGACTTTAAAATTACAAAGTTCTTCTACATATTGACAAATTAATTTCCATGATTTGTGACTACTGGATAAATCTATAGAGCTTTGTATTTAATATTTGGCTAATCAAATATAATTATGACACACAATATACAACTTTAAGATAAGGGCTTAGAAAATTACTATTTATGACATCGTTCAGTGTTTAAGCAACATCCAATAACATTTAATGGCAAAAACACATTTGATCAAATATTAAATCAGCATTTTTCAACTGTTTTCTTAAATGTTCATTAGGGCAGGATGTCATCTTGACAATTTCTGAAACCACTACAATTTTTTTGACATTTTATTTATACAAAACCAGCTTGCAAAGTTTGAAAAGACAAAAAGTCATCCTACAAACAAATATATTGAAATACAGTGCACAGAGAGAGAAAACAGACTCACAGGATTAAAAAGTTGTAGAGCAACTACACTCCATAACGTCAATAATGCGGAGAACATTTGTGAGTGTAACAGCATTTTAAAATAGGCAATGGAAAATGCTGATTTACAGAGCAATTCTACATGCATTAGTTGCACAAATCTGATGTGTCCAAAAATGCTTTTAGTACTAATAATTTTAAATATACCATTTCATTTTCTCAACTGAAAGTGATAAAAGCTTAATATATCTGGCTTCTATCTTTATATTTGTGCAATATAGCAAGTGTGTTTAGCTAGCCAGCATCTGTCGCTGGCGTTTGTCCCTGGTTTTCTCCTGAGTGCGCTGGAACAAAACCTTTCCCTCATGTGTCTGAGCTGTGCGAGTGACCATGGAGATGCCGTCCACAAATTTGGTCTTGAAGAGCACATTTGCATTGGTGAACATTCCATCTTTTAGAGACACCACAACAAACTGCAACGAATATGAAAAAAAATAAAACTTAAAAGTATCTGTTGTGATCAAAATCTGTTACTGAAACACTGGAAAATTGACATATACTCAAAAAATAAATGTCAAAATGAATGACGTGTAGTACCTGTGAGTGTGTAAAGTGTGTTCTCAGCATCTGTCCAATGTTCTGTGTATGTGAGAGATCTAGAGCGGCGTCCACTTCATCCAGGATGTAAATGGGAGCAGGTTTGAACAACAACATAGCTAAAATCAGAGAAAGTGCCACCAGAGACCTGAAACACAAATAAAGGCATCAGATGGTCAATGGACAGCACATGTACAGGGAAATATGCGGTAACCAATCCACAATCTTATGCTCTAATGGATCTGTGGCCAAGAAATGTTGGCTTGGAGAGCCATAACCAAAATGGTTATTGATTTTAGGAAAAAGCGATATGCCACTTTTAGCAAAAGAGTTGGCAAAAGCTGACCTTTGACCCCCGCTGAGCTCTGTCAGGTTCTCTTTCCAGGTGCTCCCTAGAGCCACTTTAAACTCTAACCCGTCCAGGACACCACGCCCCTCAGGAGGAGCCAAACGAGCATTTGCCCCAGGCAACAAGGTGGAGAATATGGAGCCAAAATCCTTATTCACCTGCAATTCCACACATTTTACTGAACCAGATGCATCATGAGTGTTTGATCTTTTTCTTACTAGTTGTAATTGTAAAAAATGAATGGGTCATGGGTGGTTTATTTTACCTTCTGCCACGCCACATTGAGAGCCTCATTCTTCTTCTGGTCCAACTCTTCAATTGTTTCCAAGATTTTGGCTTTATCATTCTCAACAATTCTCTTTTTTTTCTTCAGATCATTGTACTAAAAGAAGGCAGACAGTGTTATTACATTTTACTACTACTACTACTACTACTAATAAAAATTAGTTCTAATAGGAATAGCTATAATCCAATACCAATAAGTAAATAAAGATACACTAATAATAACAATTAAAGCAGAAACTGGTCAAAATATCACAAAAAACATGCAAGGCCAACTAAATAAATAATAAATAAATTAACTAAAACACACATCATTTCAAAATTGGGGTCAGTAATAAGATTTAAGGACTGTAAAGACATACCAAGGATGTTCTTGTGAACTGTTTTTAAAGGGGTCCTTTTATGCTCTTTTACAAAGTCTTGATTTGTTTTGGGGGTGTACTAGAACAGGCTCTCACACTAGGTTGTTCGAAAAACACATTATTTTCACATATTTTACATTATTACAACACCTCTCTCCCCAGTCTGGCATGAACGGCTCGAATAGTTTCTGTATCAAATAAAGGCCCGCCTTCTGAAATACAAAATGTGCTGTGATTGGTTAGCTGGGCCCGGGTGTGCTGTGATTGGCAGCCATTCGGCACCTGGTCGGGAATGTCAGCCTCTTCCCATAGCCACTGCAGCTTCAGTGTAAATATTGCTTCAATATCAAATCAATTTGAGCGCGATATAAACCTGGATGATTGTAACCACTCTTAAGTTCGTCTGTCTTGGGAAAGCTATCGTGTCTCCGACATAGTGATAACACTCTTTGTCTTCTCTAGTGCAGCTCAACCAGGTCTCGTCCCATTCGTCGATATTTGTGATATCCCAATCCCGGAAATATGCGTTGTAGTCCAAACGAGTTGTTCATCGTAGTTTTTGAAAAGAGATTTCTGTTAAATAAAATATCTCCTATCTCCTTTTGAAGTGGACTTTGAAATTTGTAACTTTGCAGATCTTTTTTAATGCTCAAACAGCAACATTACAGACTAACTAAAGTAGAAAAACTGAAAAAGCATAATAGGACCCTTTAAAGAAAATTTAATAAAATATAAATATTAAATATTTCCAACATTTAATTTGGTGCTCAGGAAACATTTATTTTTGTCAGTATATTAGAAGGATCATGTGACAACTGAAGAATGGACAAATAGCTTCTGAAAATCCAGCTTTGCATTTCAAACTATATACATATAGAATTCAGTTATTTTAAATTTTAATAATTTTTCAGAATATCACTTTTTTAATAAAACTCTATTTATGACTAAATAAACGCAGCTTTGGTGAGCTTAAGAGGCTTCTTTTGAAAACATCAACAAATCTTACCAAAAAACTTTTTGAAAGGTATTGTATATACAAGATATAGCCTTACAGAGACAGTAGTAATAAAAAAAAGAGCATTTTAGCCTTTTGAGGACATTTAATTGTCAAAAGCAGACATAATATCAAGTTTCCCAAGATTAACCTCTGCTCTTTTATTCTCATCTATGTTTGAGACATCTTTAACAGCACTGTCACTAAAGAGGTCGTACCCTTTCCTCAGCCTCACTGAGCATGTTCATGGCCCTGCGGTTGACATTTCTCTCCAGCTTGTCTTTAGTCTCCTCGAGTCTCTTCAACCTCTGTCCAGCCTCTTTGGGATTGTTGGTCTTAAAGTCGTAGGCAGTGTTGGGCTGGCCGAAGAGATGCTTCTCAGAGGAGATCCAGTCATTTTCAGCTAACATGCGGGCCACCTAAACAAACGCAAACATTAGATAGTCTAATCTACAACACCCTAGTCTGGAATGATCTCATTAACTTCCTCTGACCTTGGCAGTGGCATCAGCGCTGTCTTTCTTGTGTTTGCTGATGTTGTGCTCCAGCTCTTTGATTTTGAGCTGAGCATCATTGTTTTGCTCTCGGAGGCGGTTTGCTTCTCCGGTCTTTCCTTTAATTTCTCTCTCCTGTCCCAGAATCACCTTCTTCTGTTGGGACAGCTGCTCCTGTGCAGCACGCACTGCTTCCTAAACGCACAGAGTGACAGTTTACATTTATGGCAACAAAGGCATCCCTTTTAAAGGGACAGTCCACCCAAAAACTACAATTGTGTCATTTACTCACCTTCATGGCATTCCAAGAGTGTATGACTTTTTGTTTTGAGAAACATAACACAAGACAGGTTAAAGTTTTGGTTCCGAATGACATCCATTGTCAAAGGGAACCAAAACTGTTTTATTTACCAACATCTTAAAATATCTTGTGTGCTTTACAGAAGAAAGTCATAAAGGTTTGGAATGACAGGAAAGTAAAAAGAGAACAGAATGTTCATTTTTAAGGGATAGGCTTAAAATAAGTTGTCTCTGTACCTTATTCGCAAAAACCTCAGTGGTCATGGTGTCGATCTGCTCCTGTATGGCTTTCAGAGCTTCATCTACAGCCTGAATCTGTTGCTCATATCCAGCCTGTTCTCTTTTCAGCTCCTCCAACTCCAGAGTTACTGCATCTGCCTCCTAGAGAAAGAAAGAGAGAGGTATTTTCAGAAAAAAAAAAAAGTACTCGGCTTCTAGCTGTTGTGGTGTGACACAACCCCTGTAGACCCAGTGTAACTTTGTCAGTCAGGAGCCTGATACGTGTCGTCGTAATGGGAAAGTACCTGCTGTTTCTCTTTCAGTCTCTTGTTGTAAGCATCTGCTTTGCTCTTGGCCTGGTTGAGTTTCTGCTGGGCTGCTTTCAGTTCTTTCTCTCTCTCTGCCTCTGCATTCTTCATCTTGTTCTCCAGAACTTTGTACTTCTCTTCTGCCTTCTTATGAACCTCCTTTGTCTTCTGCAGAGTTTCCTCGCACTCCTCTAAAGAAACAGAACACCCCGATAGTTAAAGACCAGCAAAACCAGCAATGACCCATATTGTGTAGTTGTGTGTTTATTGCGCCTCTTATACAGAGCACCGGTTTCAGAAAGAGAACCAACAAAATTCTGCCAAAGAGTGGTATTTGTGTGTACCGATGGTCTTGCGCAGGTTCTCCAGCTCCTCTTGTTGCTTGTGGAAGGAGCTCTGCTGAAGTTTGGTCTCCAGGATCCGAGCCTCTTCAGTCTTCAGGTCCAACTGCTGCTTCAGCTGACGATATCTGAAAGAGAACAGCAACATTTCAGTCTTCTGCCTTGTGCTTTTGTTCCGATTGGTCAGTGAGGATTTTGAGAAGTTGTATTTTGGACAGAGACTCACTTCTCAGCTGTTCCCTTGAGGCTGCTGAGCTCAGACTCTACCGCGGTGAGTTCTGCCTCTTTAGCCCTCAGACTGTCCTGAATGTCCTTCACCTCAGCCAGTTTAGACAGGACAGAGGCCGTCTGAGCACGTGCACCTACACACACACACACACACAGGGAAACAGTTATACAGAACACAAGTGTACTTGTCCTGCAAAGGTATTTAGACATAAACTCATCTGTCTTCTGGATAACAACTCCCACAGGTAGCATATTCAGATTGTAAATGTGTCCACAATATAGTTTTCTGTGGCTAATGTGTGTGAGCATAGAGATTTGTGGGCCAGTATAAAGGTGAACAAAAGTCAATTTAATTGATCGCCAAAGATGTATCATGGGTCCTGTAGCTCAAACAGGCAATGGGCAAATTTCCCAGGGTATGCATGAACTGATAAGTTGTATATATTAGCAAATAGTGTAATAAAGCATTGCCAAACGCATGTTACATGAATGTAAATCTGCATAAATCAGTTGAACCTGCAACATACTGAGCTCTAAAACTTAAAGCTTTGATTGCTCTGCAAAATATTTGTGGAGATTGAATACTGCAAACTGTATATTGGTGAATCTCACAAAACCCACCATGAACAGCTCATATTCAGTATTGTTAATGTTAACTATAACTTAAAATAATTTTCGGTGTCAGCGGCGATAGCCTTGTGGGCAGCATGCAGACATACATTGTCCCAAGTTCTAATCCCGACTTGAGGACCTTTCCCGATCCCGGCCCCTATCTATCACCTATATCATAATAAAAGTGAAAAAAATGCCACAAATAAATCTTTAAAAAAAAATCATTTTCGGTAATTGAAAGAGCTGAAATAAATGTAATATAGAAGATGAAAAATTAACTGGCAACTATGTGAAATAAGCAGACAAATTAAAGTAATAAAAGTGACGAGTACAAAATAAAAATATAAATAAAAATGTAAGTAATAATTAACTGAAAATAAACATTATAAAAGTACATCATTATTAAAATAGCACTTAATAAAATAACACATAGTAAAAAAGGGAAAAAAGTTTTTCTTGGGAGAATTTAGGAAAGGTATTTTTACATTATATTATATTGTATTATAAAGATTTTTCCCCCTCACAATTTGTCCAACATTCTCATTAAAACATTTGTTATATAGCAATCAGAATTTAATAAAGAACTGATCTGATTACATCAGATTGATGTAATGTGGAATTTTGAACAAATAGTCAGAGCTGTAATCTAGTAAACAGAGAACTGATAATGGGTCTGAATTAGGGGCGACCCCGAATAGTCGAAGATTCGATGCTTCAATAGGAGGAGCCTGATTCCACTACCAATCTCACAGTCGAATATTTGTGGGGTGTTATGATCATGCCATTTTGTCTATATGGGGGTGCTCAAATGTCTGATTTCACATAGAACTACTGGTTTTCTCCCAGTAAGTTAATATACACCCTATTAAAATAATGCTGTAAATAAGAATCTGAAAAGAAAGACGCTTCAAATAAATATTTTAACGTGTGAATAAATCCAACCACCCCTATAGATTTAAATTTCACTTTCCATAATCCGTGACTGACAGAGGAGCATGTTGGCAGCAGGGATTTAAAACTTTAACAAGACTCAAATTGACACAGGCAGAGTGAAAGACTGGATTTTTTCGATCAGGTAGAGTACAAGTGATTTCAAAACATTTCAGCCGGTTTATATATATAGTGTATACATTATTTATCTCGTATAAGATGCATTTGGTTGAGTTGCGCTGCAGTAAAGCGCTTCATTGTACTACTACGGTGATTATCTCTTCAGCGCGCAGCGCGAGCAGGACAAACAACAATGCATAATATTAATAACTATGACTGGGACTGTCATATACATAATTATAATGAGAACACTATTATAATAAAACGCTGTGAATTTTTAGAGTTTAGTTGCTGTGTTTCTGCACGTTGTTGCGTGTAGAACGCATCCACAAAAGGAATTCATTCAGAGCCGCACAGACACGTTCACTTCTGTATTCGGGGTATTTTGTGCAGAAGATTGAATATTAGTCGTAATATTAACGTTATATTGTATAAATAACGAAGCGTATTCTATATGAGATAAATGATGAGTTAAATCCCATTGATTAAAAACCTGCTGCTTCATTCTACTGGTCATCTTCAGCGCGCGCAGCTCAAAACAGAAATGCAGAACATTAATAACTACTGTCATATACATAACGTTATAATGAGAACACTATTGTAAAAAATGTTGTGAATTCTTTGGGTTTCGCTGACGTTTATGGTTAACTATCTTTTAATCAAAACATAAAACATAATTTACCCCGTTTGTATCTGCGAGGCGTCCCGTTACACATTTTCCCTGTGTGTTAACGTAATTATGACTGTCGAATGTCTGACTTGACTATTGGTAATGTATTTTGCCCCGCCCCCAAACATATGATTAGACTATCAGTCGACTATCGGCAAGATTAGAAAATTCAGATTCAACTATGAAAATCCTTAGTCGAGGACATCCCTAGTCTGAATACTTTTGTGAGGCTCTATATCTTGTGCAGTTATAAACACATACAAACCTCCGGTCAATGTTCCCTGAGGATCAAACACGTCTCCTCCCAGTGTAACAGTTTTGGTGCTCACACCTTTGTCAAAGGCAACTTTTTTAGCATTGTCCAAACTGTCACAGACTAGCGTAGTTCCAAAAACATACTCCATGGCCTTCCTCAGCTCCGATTCATAACCTACCAACGACAGAGCGGTGTGCACGTTATCTGGCCCAACCTGCAACACAAAATATATGGGTATCCTTTCTTTAAATAAAATTCCACTGAGAATAAAATAAATCATAATCAAATCAACAACAGCTCATTAGCAGAGTTCTCACCAAGTTTTTGGCAGTGCGCACTACATTGTCATTAAGGGTACGTGCTGAGATTTTGTTCAGAGGAATGATGGTGTATCTGCGTTTCAGTTCACCCTTTTCCAGAAGCTTTTTCCCAGTAACCTGCAGACAGACAAGTTTAAAATCAAAACAAACTATTTTTCAAAAAAGTTTGAGGATGCCTACGCGTTTCATAAAGTAAAACTCACCTCATTGTCCACTACTATGTTATAGAGTCGACCACCAGCAACCACCTCCAGAGCTGTAGCGTTTGACACATCAGTCACACTGAAAAGATTTGCCACCAAACCCTTCACCTTACTGCAGTCCCAGTTCTTCTCTGGGTCCCTACATACACACACAGTACCAATGGAGTCAATGAATGAATTAAGTGTATAAACCACAAATAATAAATGAGTCTAAATGAAAATGGCTCGCATGTTCTCACGTGTACTCGAAGCGCAGGTTGGGGAACTGTCCCATGAGGGACTCGTAGGTTTCTCTGAGCTGACTGACGTCCCGTGAACACTGCCTCTTCTGCTCCAACAGACGCTCCTCTCGTCCATCTGAACACACAAGTTAATCTTCTTTAAAAAAAAATGTAAAGTAATGTCTTAAAGACTAATATGATACTTTAACTCTGTATTAAGCTTTAACATTTTACAGTTCACATTTTTAGGCTTCAATTAACTGCACCTAATTCAACCACAATCACAAACAAAATGTATTCAGTACCTTCATAGTTGAGTTTCTTCATTTCAGCCTGTAGCTTTTCTATGCATTTCTTCACAGCCTCAAATGTGTCCTGGTCTTTTTTGTAGCCACTGTCCATCTTCTTGACCTGAGCCTGCTTAGTCTTCAGCTCCTGCTGAGCGTGTTTCAGTTTCATCTGAGCCTATGAGACAGAACAGAGACATTTACAATCGGTCTTCAAAAAACAACATTATAAAATATAATAAAAGGTGCCAACATAATACCTTTCAAAAGTTTTTTTAATGAATACTTTTACATAAAAAGGATGCATTAAGCTGCTCAAGTGACAGTAAAGACATTTATTAATGTAACAAAGGACTTATTTCAAATGACATGTTGTTCTTGTGAAACTGTTGTAGCGTCTGGACCAATCAGACACACAATATATATATTTTTAGTTATATTTAACAAATACTCTGTAACACCCCCAAGTTAACAAGCCATATGAGGGCTAATTGGGGGGACCCTTCCGAAATGCAATCTTAAACACCTCAGAAAAGCAGAACGGCCCCTGGTCCATGGCAACAATGTGATATCATGGTTTTATGCCCAGAGGAATGCGGGCAGAGAAACTCACTAATTTTTCTCATAGGAAAGACACATAATGCCCAGAGAAATGGACTGTTCTCTAATTAATTCATAGAAAAACCTTTCTGTGAATGAACACACATATCCTTCAGGTCATTGTTTATGTTGTTACTGTCTTTGTATATTGTCTTTTATATTGTATATTGTTTTATGCAGGCTTATGATCGAAATACTCACTTCTGTCAGCTTACATATATATAACTCTACTATGTTTAGTATCTATGAATTTGTCTTCTGATGATTTAAACGAGAGTGCATATTACATGCTGATACCTATGCAACATATTAGTGTTCTAAGAATCTTTACTAGTTTGTGCATCAACACCAAAGTGAATTGCATTTGCAAATTACCATGCCCTTACACAAAGGGTCGTAAAACCGCTTGGGATTTCAGCCTTTCTCATTGGACAAGCCCATCTTGAGAGGCGTGAATCTTCTCAGACCTTAAAGGCCTCATATCAGTGACCCGCCTTCAGTCTGCGGTTCGGTTAGATTCTGAGAAGATGAGGATGTGAGCTAAAACGCTCCAGGACACCCTAAGTCTGCGCCAGGCCTCAGGCCTTGACTTTCCATTCACCAAAATCATCTGACTCAAACTGGTAATTTTCCATCAACCAACTTCAGCAAAGATCAACTTGAGCCTTCAGATTCCATCAGGACTTTCTGTCAGACAGACAAAACGTGCACGTATCAAACTTAGTCTCATTAATTGATACATTAAGTATCATTTGCACCTTTTTACAAAGGTGTGTTTGAACTAAGAAACTGATGTTTCCTTCAGGCTGTAGGTCTGCTGAATATCAAATGGTACCATATAGCTTCATGTTTTTATTTCTCTTCTTTTTACTGCCTAAGCTTTAACTCCTTTTCCTATACCAACTATATGTGTGTGTGTGTATGTTGTGTATGTTCGACTAGTTTAAGTGTTTAGTTAGTTAAATAAAGGCTATTGGATCACATTTGAGGGTGTTCTGTTTGCTCAAACCGCCGTCCCCCATCATGAAGATTTTTGATACATGCTCTGGGTAGTATTGCTACAGTAGAAAGTTATTCCCCCTTAACAGGAACACGAACGTTTTTAGAATGACGACAGTTGCCCCATGAGAGGACAAGTAAATACTTTAAAGCGGATCGACCAATACGTATATTAATTATAACAGTTATGATTAATTATTCATATTTACCCTTGAGCTGATTCGCTACAATGTATTCAAATCAAAGAATCATAAAAAAAAGACAGTTTCTACAAAACATAAAACAAATGGTTTTTAACATTGATAATAATGAGAAATGTTTCTTGAGCACCAAATCAGTATATTAGAATGATTTCTTAAGGATCAAGTATTGGCTGAAGACTGCAGTAATTATAAATTGTAACAAAGTATAACAACAATTTTAATTATTTATAACAATTGTTTCTAAACAAATAAACGGAGCCTTGGTAGGCATTAAAATCATTTTCAAAAAAAGATATATAAAAATAATCATCTTTACGACCTCAACATTTTGAATGGTAGTGTATTTTTTACCCATAATAATCAAAGTTGCTAGGCATAGTTTTGAGACATTACTGATCTGAGTAATAACGCAGTATGGACAGTGGACAACATTTTTGAAGTATACACAGGACAAACAATCCTACATCACTGTGATTACTGGACTTATTGACAGATGTTAGAGGTCAGAAAGGTCACCTGTTTGGCCTCTGTCTCTGCTTTACTCATGTCATTCTTGCAGGTCATCATCTGGCCACTAAGTGTGGCTTCAGCTCCATCTTCATTGGCAGAGAGACCAGCTGACACTGCCTTAAAATGCTGTTGAGCCGCCTCCAGCGCTTCTGCATCTTTCTGCCCTTCCTCCTGCATGGCCTTCAGCAGATCCATAGCCTTGGCAACCTCCACTTCTTTAGCTGACATCATCTTCTTATCCTAGTTCAAATAAAGTTAACATTTAAATCATTTATTTATGATTGTAAATAAATGATTAATTTATGTAAAATTAATTCGTTCATTTATGACAAAAGACAAAATGATTTCTGGTAATAATAATCAAAATACTTTACAACCCTACAGGAATACTTTTCTTTAAATTATATAATTATTTATATTAAAGTTTAATTAATTTGTGTATTACATCTATTTGTAACTTTATCTTTTCAAATAAAGTTGTTTGTATACTGTTATACCTCCTCCATGTTTTTGATCAGCTCTTTTCTCTTCTTGGTCTCATCTTTCAGATTTTGCTTCTTCAGGTCCAGAGCACTTTGGGCCTTTGTGTCCACTCTCTGTGCTTCAGACAAGGTCTCTTCCAGAGTCTTCAAAACCCCCCCAACCTCCTAGAGAGACAGACACAGAAATAAGACATGCTAATGGAATACAACAGGAGACAAAAATATTCAATCAATCAACCGCACACTTTTCTAACAGGTATCAATTTGCATCATAAAAAAATTCAAAAATCTTTTCCCGTACAAATATTTTAATACTTTTGCCAGTCCAGTACAACTGGGCTGGGTATCGAGTTTGATACTTTTTAGGCACCGGCCGAATTTCCTCGATACCATCGAGTATCAAAAAACATCTCGTCGTTCCGTACCAAATTTCGATACCTAAGGGGTTAATTTCATCAAAAGTCCGTGACCCATAGGCCTGCATTTGGATGATGTTAATGCATGAGTGTATTAATGAACATATTCATATTTTTTCCTTTTATTTGCATGCACATATCTACGTAGGCAGTTTTTAAAAAAAATTTTGCGCCTTCCGCATAAAATCAAAACGTCCTCCTTTATATTCACGACACCATGGTAGTCTGTAGTAACTACTTATTGCCAATAAATAAATAAAATAACTATTAGTTGTCAAACTTAAAATGTACGTCCATCCACGTGCTGATTTGTCAAAACAAACTCGGCTTCACACTTCCGGTAGACGGGCACATCGCTCGTTCCTATTGGCTCTTTTCTTCCCTTCACTTAAAACCCCGCGTTGTCATTTCCTTTTCCTTTTCAGCCATTTTCCGCCACAGACGGTATGTGTATTTACTCCGGCATTCATCAAGTTTATCCGCCGTAATCCTTGATAATGCTGCGTTATATGGAAATTTAAGTAGTCCGTCTTTAAAGTGCAGTTTGTTTTATGTGCGAACTCGGCTGTATTGTCGGTGTTACACATTACTGAGAGATGAAATGAGATTCTGTTAGTACGCTGTATTCTGTCGCGTTTCCATGCAGCCGAGCGCTTGCGCGAATATCCAAGTGTTTGAAAACCTAAATAAACTATCATAAACTCAAAGTTGTTCTAACAGCTTTCGCATGCGCGCTATTCTTTGTAAAGGTTATACAACTATACGAGTTTAAAGTGTGTTAATGCTGGGTGAGCTGTGGAGTGTCTGTGTACTCATTGCTGTAACGTTTCTTTTACACCAGGAGTGAACAATCATGGCTCCCAGCCGGAATGGCATGATCTTGAACCCTCACTTTCATAAAGACTGGCAGAAGAGAGTCAGAAAGAGAGTGCGCACCTGGTTCAACCAGCCTGCCAGAAAGATCCGCAGGTAACACACATGTTTGTGCTGCAAAATGGGGTTTAACAGTTTATGGAAAGCATCACTTAATTGGAATGCATCTTGTTTCTCTTTAGACGCAAGGCCCGTCAGGCAAAGGCTCGGCGAATCGCTCCAAGACCAGTTTCTGGACCTCTTCGGCCAGCTGTCAGGTGTCCAACCATCCGCTACCACACCAAGGTCCGTGCCGGCCGAGGGTTCACCCTGGAGGAGCTGAAGGTAATGTTGATGCCACCCCTTTTTTAAAGGGCTAGTTCACCCCAAGCTTAAATCTGTCATTTCGATTAATCTCAAAATGCAAATAAAGATATATTAATAGGGCCTTGCACCGCTTTAGTTCCAGATCTAAATGTACAGTACTAAAGTACTGGGACGTTTTTGCGCGAACTATTTCCCAGTACCATTTGAAGGGTTGTATTCGCACCGACAGTGTACGTAAGACGGTCAACGCCGTGATGTCATTTGTGCGCGGCGTTCAACAACAAAAACAAAGAACAACATTAACAACAGGAAGATGGAGGACGCTGTGATCTGAGCTGTGTTTTTGTTGTGTCTCGCAGGTTTCACAATAATGGACATGGAAAGTCGACATATACTGTACGTAAAGCGATTGAAAGAACGGAAAGGAGGACTAAGAATCTCCAACGACAACGGCAGTGCTACATTT
>JADLZN010002444.1:0-155195 GCA_018155175.1 Sinocyclocheilus anophthalmus | reverse complement strand
CCTCATGTCGTTAATCCCCCCCCCCCCCACCCAACCGACGTGCATTCTCACGTGACTTTTCTAAAAAATATTTATCCAAAGTGAGTAAACACTGCTGAGGGGAAGGAGTTGGAAAAAAGCATCAATATATGTCTACTCGCCCTTTACTTGCTGTGTGCGGTTATTCTTTCAGTTAATGTAACAATCATTCTACAAGAGCATTGATTTTCTTCACAAAAGAAAATCTGAAACTCGATAAAGAGATTTTTGCTTCAGGTGAACTTAAAGCAATTAATGACGTATTTTACGTCAAAAGAATCGATAAATAATTAATTCTTCCTCTATACTGGTTACAAAAATTGCAGATGATCGCTTACTCTCTGTTGAGTAACGGCTGAGTCCTTTTGTTGAATAAATGAACGTTGGTATATCTTAGTCTTAATTTTACATTTTTTGTGTGTTTAATTTGAGTGAAGCAGTACCTTTACATCAGCAGTTTGGTTAATGTGTAAATAACTTAAGGTGAGCAATATTTAATAGCTGCTAAGTCAGTTATTACTATTCAAGAGGCTGGGGCTAAATGAGAAACAAGTTCTACTTTATGCCTTTAACAACTAACAAAAGCTTAACCGAAAGGTTTTGAATGAACTAGACAAAAATATTCCTTAGTGACTTCAGGCAGTTGATGTTATGTTTTGTGTTATATCATCATATGCCATTCTGATACTACTGCCCTTATCGTTGTGTGCTTATGATCCATTGGTGCAATCATGTTTCTTTACCTTTCTTCCCCTCCAGATAATGGTGAACTGACAGTCCTGCCTACCGGGAGACACGAGTACCCTTTCAGTTTCCAGCTGCCAGAGGAGTAAGCGTTGCTTTCTTTATTAGTCTCATAAAAATGTTATCAGTGAGCTTTATTTGGAAAGTTCTGCAAGGATATGAGCGTTAATGTAAGTGTTTTGTCTGTCAGAACCCTAGTGACATCTTTTGAGGGCAAGCACGGCAGCATTCGATACTGGGTGAAGGTTAAGCTGCATCGCCCATGGGCCACCGTCAAGAAGATCAAGAAAGAGTTCACGGTTATCGAGGCCATTGACATCAACACACCGAGTTTGCTGGTAGGTGCTCAGAATGGCTGTCGCTTTATTTTCGGTTTATAGTTTTGTGCACGCTAAATCAGAGTTTTTATCTTCAGGCGCCTCAAGCTGGAACCCAAGAGAAGATGGCCCGCATCTGGTACCGCAACTGCGGGCAGGTGTCGATCACCGCAAAGATCGACCGCAAGGGCTACACGCCGGGTGAAGTGATTCCAGTCTTCGCTGAATTCGATAACTCCACGTCTCGCGCCGTGGTGCCGAAAGCTTACATCACCCAGATGCAGACCTTCATCGCAAGAGGAAGCATGAAACAGAAGAGGGCCGTGGTGGCCACGTTGTGCGGGGACATAGTTGGTGCACGTCGTAGAGAGACGTGGCATGGCCGCGCCATCAAAATCCCCCCAGTCGGCCCCTCCATCCTGCAGTGTCGCATCATTAAAGTGGAATACATGCTCAAGGTGAGTTGGAGAACTTTGAGCTACTAAACTACTAAAGCTGCTAGAATGATCTTACTAAACATCACTTTGTATTTTCATAGGTGTGCGTTGATGTTCCTGGGACGTCCAAGCTTTCCCTGGAGCTTCCTTTGGTTATGGGCACCATCCCTTTGCATCCGTTCGGCAGTCGCACGTCTAGCGTAAGCAGCCAGTACAGCGTGAACATGGAGTGGCTTCGCATGGCCATCCCTGAGCAGCCTGAGCGTACGTTTCTGCCCAACCCTGGGTTTCGTTCTCTTTCATCAGCCTGAAACGCGACCTCATACCGTGAAATGTGTCGCTCACTTTGAGTCTGGTTTGTTTTTTAACCACAGCTCCTCCAGATTACAGCGCTGTTGTGTCAGATGAGGAAGCAGTCCAGAACTCCACAGCAGTCCAACCTGAGGAAGATCTCAGCGGCGTGCTGCAGCGCTCCCTCATGGCCTACGTGCAGGAGTTCAGATTACGCCCACCTCCGGTGTACAGCGAGGTGAGTAGACATGCAAAAACTGTAGTTATGTATTAGACCAGGGGTCACCAAACTCGGTCCTGGAGGGCCGGTGTCCTGAAGAGTTTGGTTTCCAACCCTAATCAAACAACCTGAACAAGCTAATCTATCAATTGTTTCTGAAACTAGGCATACTGAAAACCTCCAGGCAAGGTGTGGCAGGCAAGTTTGAGGAAATTGCAGGACACCGGTTCCCTCCAGACCTCGTTCTTCTTTTTGAGTTTAGTGTTTGACCGCTGTATTCGACAGGTTTCTTCTACTTATCTGTCCGTTTTGTCAGTTCAGGGCCAAGATTTTTAAATGGTTTTAGTTATGAAAAGAAAAAAACTAAATCGTTTTTGGACGCGCTGTCGTTTCACCCCAGAGTACAAAAACAGATACTGTAGTTGTATAATATCATTTAATATGCAATCCAAACTACGCTAGACTTTTATCAGATCTTCCCAGAGGCCCAAAAAGAGTACACCCCCAAAAAAAAAAAAAAAAAAATCCATATCTTATAAGTTTGGTTTATTTGATCGTTCTTTTAATAACTTGAAGCAAATATATCACAAAATTAACGACCTCTGGAATTTGCAACTTTATATCTCCAAGTGTACAATGTGATTTTAAATCACAATTGCATCATCGTGATTTTTACAAACGGACGCAGGGAAAAAAAAATGCTTAATGCAATAAAAAAATTGCAGCATTATACCCCGCTTTTTTTTGATGTTAAATCTCACATTCATTTGCAACGAATACTGCCTTTTTATTCACTTTCTTTTTTATAAACTGCAACGGTGGTCACTTATACTGATACCTTCATGATTTGTTCGATTTGGCTATGGACTTTTCCCCTCTGGTTTCACAGACACAGGCTTAAGCATATTTGTTTCCCCAGCAGAAATATGTAACCCTGAGCGGTTTCAACGGAAAGAAGAAATTCACTGTCCTGCAGGCTTTACCCCCTTTTTTTATCTGAACTTGATCCTTATCAATCGACATTTTTTCTAATGGCCCGGTTTATTTCACAAAGTGACTTTCTTACACGGTCCAAATGGCCACATGGCCGCTTAATCCCTGGTTTGTGCTAAGCCCTGTCCCCCCTCATTTTTGAGTAAGACTCTTCCAGGCCTGTAGCTGCCATTAAGATTGTACAATGCGATTTTAGCATCTTTAACACAACAGCATCTTTAACTCAGAATTTTTCTTTTTTTACTTTTATTTAGAAACGGTCTTCAAACATTAAAATCTATTATAATTTTACAAAACACAATTGCACAAAATTGCCATCTTCCCAATTTGGCTTGCAACTGCAAAGGTGCTGATGAGTTTCCTTCAAAATACTGAGATGTGCAGCCTTTGACATCAATAAACAAAAAACACAAGAGTTTCGTCCTGCTCATAAAGAGTTGATTCTTTCACTGCTCTCCACAAATCACCGATAAATGAATCTGGTACTTTTGAAAAGCATCACTATGGGAAGTGTTCTTTTTTTCTTCTGTTTATCAGTTCTTTTTTTTTTTGTTTTCTTTTGTTAGCTCCGTTCTCAGGTGGACCCCAAACCCTCCAACCTTCAACAGTGTCGTCCCTCGCTGCATGACCTGTTGAACTCTCTGCCAGCTGAGCATCACCTGATGTTTGAAACAAAAGCTGAGATTTAATTCTCCTGGATGCCTCTCTGAGACTGAGATTGGCACTTGATCCTCGTTCGAGCCGTTCGCATCTGTGCTTCCAGCTGCGGGGCAGAGAGAGGAGGAGATGTCTGGACTAGGCGAGGATGAGCGCTTTCATCAAACAAAGAGGACATTCAGTACCAGGGCGAACAAAGGTTCTGCCCACGTTTGTGTCCCAAAGAGCGATCAGACTCTGGTCTGTGCCTCGAACGATTGTACGTAGAATCAGGGAAATATGGGCATGATCACTAGAGAATTATGGGTGAGAAGCCATTCAGAGATGCTACCCATAGTGCCTTATTTTGCTGTGAACAAGGGCAGAGTCCCTCTTAACCAGCTGCAGTCTGCCACCTTAGATGTTAGCAGGCATGTGATGTCGTCCTCTCCCGAAACTGTTATCATGTACGCATTTTTGGTGTTGGTGTTAGCCAAAGATATCAGTTTAACATTCATGTGAATGGGTAATTCTATTCAAAAGGGACAAACTAGAGCTTTAAGGGGGAAATTCCAAATCCTGGAAGTAGAAAATCCTTTCCCCCGCTTTTGGAGTGGATCTTATGTTGGTATAAGTTTCATCTGGCTCGACAGAGCTCGAGTCTGTGACCTGGAAGGTCTTAATGTCTTGCTGAATGTAAACCACGGATAACTTTTGAGCAAAACCATTGTTTTTCTTCATCGGTTTTGCCTGTGACTTGAGGTAATGTATGCAATGCAGGGCTCAAGCAGCCCTTGATGGTTAGCTTTACAAATGAATGGGATAAATTACAGAGCCATGTGACCCAAGGTGCTTTTTCTGTGATTAGATGAAACGATGAGGCTTCCCCCCCCCCCCTTTTTACCGTTCGTGCCTACTGGGGATTTATGTCATGTTAAGCTTTCCCCCTCCCGTGGTTTTTTGCGGGACTCCCTGAAGGTTGTATCTTACATCACATTCCAAAAAATTACCACCCCCAGACTTGCTTCATTTCCAGATTGATGAGCAAAGTGTACCTTCGAGGTTCTCCCTAAACCATAATGATGCGTTTTACTGGCTAGCTTAGTCGGAATCATGTACTTTATAGATTTTGTGGTTTTTGGAAAATTGTGGACGTATATTTTTGTTTGTGAATCACGTTGAAGTAAATAAAACGGAAAACTGATAATTGGAATAGTTCTTTATTTTTCACTATGATTTTGTAAAAAACAAGTTTATATAATGCAATTTAGCCTATTTAACTTTATTTAAAATGATCCCCATACCACCCTGTTAGCTGTACGAATAAGTTGAAATCTTTTATTGGATTACGCACAAATCTTTGCTTCAGCTTATTTCTAGAACAACCAAACGGGGGGGTACTATACTTACTTGTAAAGTGCTCATAACGAGTTCCTAACCTCATATACAATTGCATCTATTTTCATAAATCTTTTTGTTTTCCATCCATGGAGAATGTCAAAAGCGTACAGCAAAAGAGTCCTGGGGGTTAGTGCTTTTACTATACAGGGGTACGGAAAGATTCAGGACCCCCGCTTTAAAATTTTTCACTGTATATTGCAGACATTGCTAAAATCATTTAAGGTTAATTTTTGTTCCTCATTAATGGTACACACAGCACCCCATATGGCAGAAAAGCACCGATTGGTGACATTTTGCAGGATTATTAAAAAAGAAAAAATGAAGTATCACATGGTCATAAGTATTTCTGACCCCTCTTGCTCAGTATTTAGTAGAAGCACCCTGTTGATCTAATACAGCCATGAGTCTTTCTGGGAAAGATGCAACAAGTTTTTCACACATGGATTTGGGGATCCTCTGCCATTACTCATTGCAGATCCTCTCCAGTTCTGACAGGTTGGATGGTAAACATTGGTGGAAAGCCATTTTTAGGTCTCTCCAGATATGCTCAATTGGGTTTAAGCCAGGGCTCTAGCTGGGCCATTCAAGAACAGAGTTGTTGTGAAACCACTCCTTCATTATTTTAGCTGTGTACTTAGGGTCATTGTCTTGTTGGAATGTAAACCTTCGGCCCAGTCTGAGGTCCTGAGCACTCTGGAGAAGGGTTTCGTCCAGGATATCCCTGTACTTGGCCGCATTCATCTTCCCTCGATTGCAACCAGTCGTCCTGTCCCTGCAGCTGAAAAACACCCCCACAGCATGATGCTGCCACCACCATGCTTTCACTGTTGGGACTGTATTGGACAGGTTTGTTATGAGCAGTGCCTGGTTTTCTCCACATATACCTCTTAGAATTAAGGCCAAAAAGTTTTATCTTGGTTTCATCAGACCAGAGAATTTTATTTCTCACTATCTTGGAGTCCTTCAGGTGGTTTTTTAGCAAACTCCATGCAGGCTTACATGTGTCTTGCACTGAGGAGAGGCTACCGTCGGGCCACTATGCCATAAAGCCCCGACTGGTGGAGGACTGAAGTGATGGTTGACTTTCTACAACTTTCTTTCCATCTCCCGCATCTCTGGAGCTCAGCCACAGTGATTTTTTGGGTTCTTCTTTACCTCTCTCACTAAGGCTTTTCTCCCCCGATAGTTCAGTTTGGCCGGACGGCCAGCTCTAGACAGGGTTCTGGTCGTCCCAAACGTCTTCCATGTAAGGAATGGAGGCCACTGTGCTCTTAGCAACCTTAAGTGCAGCAGAAATTATTTTTGTAACCTTGGCCAGATCTGTGACTTGCCACAATTCTGTCTCTGAGCTCTTCAGGCAGTTCCTTTGACCTCATGATTATCATTTGCTCTGACATGCACTGTGAGAAGTAAGGTCTTATATAGACAGGTGGGTGGCTTTCCTATTCAAGTCCAATCAGTATAATCAAACACAGGTGGACTCAAATGAAGGTGTAGAACCATCTCAAGGATGATCAGAAGAAATGGACAGCACCTGAGTTAAATATATGAGTGTCACAGCAAAGGGTCGGAATACTTAGGACCATGTGATATTTCAGTTTTTCTTGTTTAATAAATCTACAAAAATTTCAACAATTCTGTGTTTTTTCTGTCAATATGGGGTGCTGTGTGTCAACTTAAGAGGAAAAAAAAAAATTTACTTAAAGATTTTAGCAACAACTGGCTGCAAAGATAAACAAAGTGAAAAATTAAGGAGGGTCCTGAAAATTTCCGTACCCATGTATATAACATAAATGGAGCCTGAGGCGCCGAGTGTCCTTTTTCCTCCTGTGCTGTTTTCTGAAATGCTTCCATTCTTATAAAATCCCACCAGTACTACAGAAATATTTTATTTGTATAATTATTTTAAAGTATCACATACAAACGTGCACCAGCATAATATAGGCCTGACTGAACTTGTTTAAGGTCATGTTAAAAACTTTAGAGGAATGTAATTTTTTTCATGAGAACATCCCGCAGGGTTTTCATTATTTTATCACTGTATACATGAACAAGTGAAACAGGAACAAGAACTCAGCAAGTGATCACTGTTTGATGACTGGAGTTCCCATTCTGTTGCAAGTCAAAGCCGCCGTCAAAAGTTTACCGTCACACAGCGTTCTGGAACTTTTTCATGTTTTCATATGTTTTAGATTGATGATACTGAAGGCTCTATGTCTGGAATGACACAGACAAGCAAAAGTTGCACTTATGAAAGAACAGTATTTGCTGAAGGGCAATCGTCTATAAACACAGCATTGTGGAACTGTATTCTTTTGATTGCCATTAACACACCTTTTGTATTGGAAGACGTGAGGAGTTTTTATTATTTAAACATGGCACTATATCGGGAACACCTGATCGTGGAAACGTAGCACATGGTGATTTTGTGTGTGACTCGCAGTACAATCACTTATCATTAAGAACCTGCACAATAAACAGAGGCACATCACAAAGGTTCTTTAGTTTTTCTTTTATGACAATTTAAAGATTTTTGAGCTCATGGCTAACAAAAGCACACGAGACTGCAGATTTACAAGGCCTATTTTACATCAGATAGTGTTGTATCAGTACACCTGTGTGTGTTTGTTTGTGTAGCGTTTCATCCCCTGCACTACTGATTCACCTGCTAATTTAACCTCTATTTGTTTCTTTCTTCAGGAAACGCTTTTAAAATGGGTCAAACAAGAAGATATTCAGTGATGATACATAGGCGCGACCTGCTTTTTTTTCGAGGTCGTTCAATGGGAGGAGTTAAAAAAACAGGGAATGCGTCAGCCAAAAAGAAAGGTCGTTTCAGAGGTAGGTAAGGTATTAAAGGGGTCATATGATGCGATTTCAAGTTTTCCTTTCTCTTTGGAGTGTTGCAAGCTGTTCGTGAATAGATAAGATCCCTAAAGTTGCAAAGACTAAAGTCTCAAACAAAGAGATATTCTTTATAAAAGTTAAGACTCGTCCACGTCCTCCTAAAACGCCTCGTTTAAACATGCCCCCACATGTCTACGTCACTATGTCAGAAGATTTGCATAACGCCGCCCAAATGTTCACGCAAAGAAAGAAGGCGTAACTTTATTGTTGCTGCCACCACCATGTCTTGACGATTGAAACATGAGTTTTGAGCAGTGTAGAGTAGCGCTTGTCGTTTGTCATTTCTCCGATCACAAATGCAGACATGGTTTATGTTTACGCGGCGCGATGCAATGCAACGCAAGCGTAAAAAGACAGTATAAATATATAATCTGTAATTATGTCCCCACTGAATGCAACAAAAGCCTCGTTTATAATGAGTTTTAATGTTTTTGTCTCGTTGCTCCGGCCGGACAGGGCATCATCACAATATGGTAAGGGACGTAACATTTCCGTCACACGCTTGAGGTATTCAGCCAATCACAACGCACTGGATAGCTGGCCAATCAGAGCACACCTCGCTTTTCAGACCGATGAGCTTTGTAAAAATCGACGCATTTCAGAAAGGCAGGGCATAGAGGAGAAACAATAATGTGTTTTTTTAAACTTAAACCGCATAAACAAATTTCATTACACCAAATACACAAAATAATGGTATTTTTTTGCATCATATGACCCCTTTAACTAGATAGACTTGTTGTGAAGACATTTGGAATAGCATGTAGGCTACAAATGAATCCTACACAATAGGCACCTGCAGTGCACGACCTTTCTCACAGAACGCAAATTCAGTTTTTGACAAATTGTTTTAAAGATCGAACGTCTGAAGAATGTAACTTTCATGCAATCGATGCAAAAAAAAACAGCGAATAACGGTCGAATACAATGTGTAGGGCTACGTCAAATGCATGTTTAAAAACTGTTACAAGCATCGAAGTGGAGCAAACCGCGTTCTTTAGGAACTGTAAGTGAATAGCTTTTTTTAAGTTGACTCTGTTAAGCTGAAGTGCAGTCTTGGGGAGTAGCTAGTTACATGTAACGGCAATACGTAATGAATAAAATAAATGTAACTAATCATTAAAAATGTGTAATTCAGTTACAGTTACTTATGAAATCCAGTGTGACTGGATTACATAGTAATTCGATAAAAGAGATCTACAGAAAAAAAATGAATCAAGATCGGAGACTCAGATTAGAGGTTTAGAAGTTAAACAAGTTTTATGCAAAAAGAGTAGGCCAATCTCCTGAAATAGATCTGAAAACCATATGTTTGGAATAAAAGTACAATCCAGTTTAACAGGTGTAGGCTAACGACACTCAATTACTCTAGGAATGGCAAGATTTCTGCCTGAAAGCTGCCTGAAAGATAAAACGTTAAGGAAATCAGTAACTAGTTTTTGATATATTGAATTATGTATTAAAGTGAATTATCTCCTAAATGGCAGATATGTCTATAGAGAGCAAAAGAAAACATTGGAAATGAAAAAGGAGTCACTACATTACATTGCACAAACAAAGCAGCAGTGATATTTGCGTCTATCTGTCCGTAGAGAGGCTTCCTTACATGGAGACATGACATTCAAGGGTTTGCATCTGGGTGTGAGAGCCTTGTTGATTTCACACGGACAGATCAGTTTGCAATGAAGCCTGGGGACTTCATGGAAACCAAGGAAACTTTAGCGGCAGATCAAGAGGCTACTCTTACAGCCCAGGAATCTCCAAAAATATCCCGTCATTCACATAGAAAAACAATACATTCTTGACCTTTTTTATGCCTGTGTATGACATAAAATGCGCTTGTTTTGGTTTGCACTTTATTTTCGAACACATTTGGAGGTTGGGAGCATCTGAAGGCTGTTGTTATTTCCAGCTGCCTGTTTGCTTTGTTCTCGTTGGACAGCACTGAGCTTTGTCCGTTTCCCGAAAATTACGCTGAATCAATGCATTAACTCGTTGCCAAATAGATTAAGTCTGATTTTTCCCACTGATGGGGTACTAGGAGGCGATTAGTCGTGAGCCAAAACATTTGTGTTATCGTTATCAATGCAAATTCGCTGTTCATAAGGGATAAAAACAATGTTAAATGCACTATTTGCATGCAACGTTCTGCGCTTGGATTCTGGCACTAACGTGAATCAAGAAAAGGGGCAAAGGTCAGGAATTTAGAAAAGTGTTGTTGATATGTGACCCTGGACCACAAAACCAGTCTTAAGTGTCAATTTTTCGAAATTGAGATTTATACATCATCTGAAAGCTGACTAAATAAGCTTTTTGTCTAGGAGGCTAATATTTGGACCTTGAGATACAATCTATTGAAAAGATGAGAATCTGCCCGGGTGCACAAAAATCTCAACCTTATGAGGAAAATCACTTTTAAAGTTGTCCAAATTAAGTTCTTGGCAATGCATATTACTAATAAAAAAAATTGGTTTTGATATTTTTACGGTAGGAAATTTGCTAAATATATTCATGGAACATGATCTTTACGTAATATCCTAGGTTTTTTTTTGGCATAAAAGAAAAATCGATAATTTGTATGGAGGGGCTGAGAAGGAATGTATTTACCTTGGGTGAAAAGAAAGTTTCGTACATATCTTTCTCTGGTGAATTGAGAGGGCATAAACAAAATATGTGTTTGCCGTTTTTGCAGTGCAATTGCACAATTGATTCTCTCTCTCTTTTGCTCCCAAAAGTCATGGTCGAACTTCTGCAAAACCACAGTCCTCTAAGAAACAACCACTGTTTCCCTTCAGTAAATCATTATAAGGCAGTATTCCAGCATACTCGAACTTTGGTTCACATGTGGTTCGAAACTACTATGAACGTGAGCGGACCCTTTTAACAGATTGTGATGGTGCATTTCCGCAGTTTTTAATCGTGAATCTTAAAATATATAAACTTAAAGATTCATGACATATACATATATTCTTTTTTATTTGTGACCCTGGACCACAAAACAAAAAAAATAAGGGTAAATTTTTCGAAATTGAGAATTATACATAATCCGAAAACTGAATAAATAAGCTTTCCATTAATATATGAGAAATGGATATTGTTACGACAGGACAATATTTGGCTGAGATACAACTATTAAAAAATCTGGAATCTGAGGGTGCAAAAAATCAAAATATTGAGAAAACCACCTTTAAAGTTATCCAAATGAAGTCCTTAGCAATGCATATTACTAATCAAAAATTAAGTTTTGATATATTTACGGCAGGATATTTACTAAATATCTTCATGGAACATACTTCATACTCAATATCCTAATGATTTTTGGCATAAAAAAAAAAAAATCTATTATTTTGACCCAATGTATTTTTGGCTATTGCTACAAATATACCCCAGGATCTACTTATGATGGTTTCTGTGGTCCCAGAGGTCACATTTAATGGAATCCGCGACGAACACTTTGAAGTGATTGTTTAAACCTGGATAAATTAACAAAAAAAAAAATACCAAACAAATTTTTAATTACTGCAAGTTGACATCTTCTCTCTTTTGACAACTATCTTCAAAGTTTTTTTGTGACTTCCTTCGGACAGGCATATGCATATGAGATGTTTCTATGTATGGTGTTTCTATTGGAGGTAAACTGGGAACATGGAAATGTGTACAATGATCACGTAGAATACTGTATGAAATATTGTTTAAAAATCGTCAGAAGAGTTTGCAGGCCCTTTGGCTCTCATGCTTAGAAAAAAGTGTCTTCAGGTGTAACTGTGCACCCAATTTAGAACTCTATAATACTATCATGTGTAAATAGGGACAAGCAGACATATCTCAAAAAAATGCTGACTTCTGTACTGTCATTTACCGATCCTCAAGTTGTTTTGGACCCTATTGACTTTTACTGTAAGGACAAAAACTGTTGTTTAAAAAACTTTTACGTTCCACAGAAAAAGGTCATGCAAACGACATGTAGGTGAAGTGTTTGGGTAAACTATCCCATTAAGAGCACAAGTTGGATGCCATAAGGATATGCTGTTCCATCTTTGGCCATTAGGAGGAGTTGCCATTTCCACATTGTAATCCTGAAAGGGTGTTGAGGACAACGAACAGTGAACACCTTCGGTTAAAAACAGGAGCTTCTTCTGAGCTTTCACGTGGTCATTTTGTTTCCAAAATGCTGAACTGTGAAGTATTGAATGAGTCATGTGCATACTGACATCAGTAAGACTTGTTTCTGGTCAGCGCTTCCCTATTTAAACTTTCCAAGCAGTCATCATTATCCGCAAAGCCCCACTCAAAACAATGACACTGTGAGAAAAGAGAACAATTTGGGTCATAATTGGTAGGATGTGATGCACACTCCCCCCCCCCCCCCGCTCTCGCTGACCACCCCCCCCGACTCGGCAGGAGCACGATACGAGCGACCCGCGGCTAAACAGGAGTTGGGAATAATTGCTTTTCATGTGCTTCATGGGACAAGCAGAGCTCCTGCCGTACGATCCTCACCTCTGTGTACCATTATAGGTAAACAACCAGTACCGACGGGAACAACCAGACCTAAACACTCATGTGGTGACTGTCAATAAGATTTAAAGTGTTGACAAGACTGCAGATTTGATAAGGAAGAACGGAAGGAAGACAGACAGAGAAACTGGAAGAAAAAGATGTTTGTGACCAGCTCTGAAGTTATGATGGTCAGGACTGTAAGATTGAAGGACAGAAAGAAAGTAAACAGACAGAGAGTGTATATGTAGGTCAGTGTAAATTCTGGCTACATTTCATTAATTTGCTTCATCATTTGAATTTAGCTAAATCATGAGCAAATAGTATACAATGCGGCCATGTTTGAACTAAGACAAATGAATGAACTAATAAATTGTGGCAAAAATATGTATTTTTTTTTCTTGCACATCATGTGCAGGACTCTGTATAAAATACAGGAAAGTTTCAGTTTCAGTGCGACCTTCATAAAAAATGTGCCTGCTTTTAAATTAAAACATTAAAACATAAGTCTGCTTTTTTTTCTCTGAAACTCTTGCATGTAGTTTTGAGCACTGAAAACATGCTTGCTCTCTTTTCAAAGTGCTTTGTAAACAAGTTATCACCCCTGTCCTGGCCGTGAAATGAGATTATACAGACCTCTGTTTGGCCGTCTATGTAGGTCAAATAGCATGCCTGCATCTTTAACTACCAGAGAGCGTTTGGCTGCTGAAAGCTACACATTGCACCTATCTCCAGTCGGACTACGTTTTTTTTTTTGGTTCCAGACTCCACCTCCTTCACTTACAGCCAGCCCTGAACAAACTAATGTTACACAAAGCGTGGGAAGGGCAGCCGAACAGGATGGGCAAATAATAATGAAGAACATCTCTTCCTACGGCTGAAGACGTGATTTCTGTGAGATCTCAAATGACCCTGTATAGACCTGTAAGGTTTTTGTTGTTTATGAATATGACTCCAGTTGAACTCATGTTATCACTGGCTTAGTAATTATTCAGCTATACATTCGGATCAATAAAATATTGAGTTCTGTACCATTACTGTGCATCAAAAGTTGCCTAATTTGTTTTAATATAGAATTTGACAAAGAAACATCTGAGACAAACATCACTGAGAACTAGAGTAAGGATGTGATTTTGAAGAACTAGCCAACCATAGCTGATCCTTCTCACAGCAAACCGAGGTTTCCATGAAAGGCCTGTTAGTCCTGAGGCCTGAGTAACAGAGGTTTGAACACACAGCCCTGGTGTGGATTTCCTGCTGCCATCCAATGTAACATTCAGAAATCCAGTACCCCACATTGGTCTCAATGGTTTTGTTCATTTTCTTCCTGTGAGACATGAATCTTTGTCACATGTGAAGGAAATCATCATGTTTTTGAGATGAAGGAATGTTTTGATGGTCTCCTTACCTTGTAAGAGGGTCTCATCTTACAAAAAAACAAGGGCTACGTTCTGTTCATGCAGATGATAGCAGAAGCTGTGGGGCCGATCTAAAGGTAAATGCACAAGAAGTTCCTAGGTGATAATTCATGTACTGTTATTGTAAAGTGTTACCAGTTCCTATCCTGACTAAAAACATACAGTCCAACAAAACAACTGTAGTTTTGCATCTCAGATTCTTAATCTTGCTCCCAAACATGTGTGATCTTGTGATTCCCTTCAATCTCACACAAACCTGCTCACAAGGATTGTCGTGAGGGTTATGGGGTTTTCCCCATTTTGCTAATTAAAATAAATCCGATTACACCACTGTTGCACCATTTGGTGACACACCTCAACATCTCTGGAGTTTCCCTTAATTTGCACTAGGTATTTTGTTGCCTGCAGTTAAACGGCACCTAATTTGTCATATTTTGGTATATACTGTACACATCTGGAATGAAATAATTTTCGGTTTTGGCCAAAATAGTGTTGCAGGTCTGAATCAGTGACGTTTAATTAGCTATTCTCTGATGACATGTTTTGACTGTCATACCGTGTCTACACCAGACGCAAGCGGTGCGATGCAACACGACAAATGACAATCGAACTAATTTTAATCAGTGATGTCGTCTACACTGAATGCAACGCGACATGACTGTCCCCGACAGTAAACGGATGCTTCTTTCTATTTATGACGTACTGACACAAACTTCAAATGATTTGCAACGGTCGCTTTGTCACGTCCAGTGTAGAGAGCCGGATGTTGCAGCACGGTGCTGCATGATGTGACGCGACAACGGTGTATTTCGTGCACACGATAAACAACAACAGGTAAACGTGTGGATGCTAGTACTGGAAGAAAATCGTTTTTTAGCTCTTTAATATGATCGTGACAGATCGCTGTAGCGAACCGATCATCTCTTCATCTTTACTACTAGTCACAGCATGAAATAAACATGAATGAACACCAGAAGGTATTGCTGAAGAAATACAGAACAACTACTGAAAGGTATGTCTCATGTAATTGCACAATCAGTGTTTAAATGCAGTGTTTAGATCGCCAGTAAAACAGCTTGAACACATAACATTACATTTACTTGCGGAAAGACATTCAAAAAACTTGATAATCAGCAAGAAAAATAGCTCTAGAAAGGAGAAAATATGTGCACTATATTAAATATTAATTATATTTTTACTTAACCTGTTTATTGTATGTTTGAATAAATCTGTCATTAAAAAAGCCCCTGCTCAATGTTTATTTTTCAATAACAAATTTGAGTAGAAACATAATTCTGTTATGAAAACATAAAAAACTTGAATAACTAACATTTGTTTATTAAATAACATTTTATTTTTCAGCGAAGTGCATCTTGAATTTTAGGTTTTGACCCAGAATTTCCAACCAAAAATCGAAATTCTCTCATTATTTACTCACCTTCATATCGTCCCACATCAACGTCTTTTCGTCAGATGAACATAAACAAAGGTTTTAATAAAAATAATCCATATACTGAAAGTGGTATGTGTGAGAGAAAAATATTATGAATTTAAAGTTCTACACAGCTTCATGGGTCCATGCTTGATTTAACGCTTCCCTGGCTGGAATTGTGAATTTAAAATGTTTAAAATATTAGCATTTTGCTCACACAAACCTATCCTTTCACTAGTATATGACTTTCTTTACAGGGTTGTTTTTGGACCCCATTGAATTTCATTGTATGGACAAAAACATTCTTCAAAATATGGCTTCTGGTGAAAAAAAATCATACTTTTTGGAACAACATGAGTGTGAGTAAATGTTGACTGATGCGTTTGTCTATCTCTATATTTTAGTGCTGGTTCACCACAACTGACCAACTATTTTTGCCACCTGCATTGGAGAGAAGAGACAACTAGTGGTGAGTTCCGCAGAGTTCTTATCTTTGGCTTAATAACCAGACCGACCGGACAGGCTGGTTTAGAGTAAGAAGCAGGTGGAGAGAGGTCACCGGTGCCAAACTACAGGGAAAAAAGCATGGAGTCGGTGCCAAACAAAAGAAAGCCAAGAATCCGAGTGGTATAAAAGCCCTATTGTGACATACTTTACAAACCTAAGCACCAGGAGCAGGGAACAGACGGTAAAGCATAATCTCAAAGAGATTTCTCATGTTTCTACAAATTCTAGTGCTATCCAAAAGTGTTGCAGCCATGCTGTGTTTGTTGTGCGATCTACCATATCGTCCCTTCTTCTATAATGGTGTGCATTGACTTAACATTTGGCTGACTAACAGCAGTAGAGGCTCGTGAGGTCCCCCGCCCCCCCTCCCACTCTGCCCCCCCCCCCCTTATCTGTGGGCTAACCGTTGTATCTACACAGATGACGACTTCTGGAGGAAGAACCAAAGCAGGGCCAAACTCATGGGAATTATGGGTCACCTTTAACGCAAAACAAGGGGAGAAGCCAAGAGGGCAGGAAAGGGCACAGCTGGCCTAGCACACAGACAGTACTGTGTGACATGAGACATCCGGACTAGTGCTGTGTGGTTCTTCAGGAAACCAGCCTGGTTTAACATATGGTGCAGCGCCCCCTCCCTCGCTCTGTCTGATTGGCTCTCCTGTCTCCGGGCATGTTTCTGCTGAGAACAAAACAACATTTAGCCAATCAGATGAAGGCACGAATTTCCCTTCTGTTGCAAACAAATCTAAAATTCAACAGGAGTGACATCACTGGGCCTTTAAATAAAACCACAAACATTTAAAAAGCAAGCATGTGGTTGACAGGCTACATCTGCTGACAGGCACCACACACTGTCTCAGTGGAACATGATGCGAACTTGGTTTTGTTTTTTTCCAAAATATAATACTTTTTTTTTTTTCTGTGCAAAGACAAAATGCATTGTTATGAAAGAACAACATGCATACATGATTTACCGATTCACCAGGTTACTTCCCCCACTTTGTCCATTTGGACAACCCTCTTTGAATGTAGGTCCTTTGTAAACTTTTCACCATTCAGTCTTCCCACTGCAAAAGCCTACACGTCTTTAAAATAAGACAAGTACTTGAGAAAAGCAACAATTGCAATTTATAAAGTTTAAAAAATATTTAATTGCATTGAATATGCATTCTCTGACAACAAGTCTTAAAAGAGAATATTTTAAAGAATACTAGTAACCAAACACTTTTGTTGATCTTTGACTTCCATTGTAAATTCAAAAAGTATGCTCTAAATATTATAAATGTGGGTAGCATGAATGAAATTATATTCCATTAAGAATTTTTTTGGTTTGTTTTGGAAGTGTTAATTTGCAGAGACTGCACTTTGTCTGAGAATTCCGACCAGGCGGACATAGCAACAGTGGCTATGAGCGTGAGTTTGGGGCGGGGCTAATTGTTTGTTTGGCCAGTGCATGGGGGAGTGTTTGGGAAAGTTGTTTGGAAACAATCATGGACCATTTTCACAAGACTGTGATGATGCATTTATTGGTCATCATCAGCGTCATAAATCCTCAAAAGATTTTTATATTTAGATTTTTTTTTATAAATGTATGTACATTTATAACACTACACTTTGTATTATATCACCTTTGCATCAAATTACAAAAAAAAACTAGTTAGCGCTAATGCGAGGGTGTCTCTAATGCAGAGTCTATGAGAGGGATGGTAAATTTGACATCGTTCTCTCTTCTGACTGCCGTTACCAGCCTTTTTCAAGTTTTTTTTTCCTTTTTATGAAAGTCATGAAAACACTATTTCGCTATTTGAGCAAATGGGAATGCAAAAAATATGTTTGTGGTAGCCTCCCATTCACTGCTCTTCAAGTTAACCCAACTATGACGACTTGCGCTGCTGAGAAACCCAGAATTGTGAAAAAGGTCCATTGTTTTTGCAGTTATGTTCAATGATGCTGGCAGAACAGAAACGACACGTACACAACACAGTCACCATATTAAGACTAAAAAACTTAAAAACTAGTTTAACCAAGTGGTAACCAGTCTTACTTTTCAGATTCAAATTTGAGCAATCTATGTTTTTTAATGTGACTGAGTTAAAAAAGTTATGATAACTAACTTTTAAGACTATAGTCTCAGCAGTTTCTGCAACCAGCCACAGGTGTTGCTTTACTATAGTAAAGATTTGATTGATAATCATAATTGTTGGTAATGCTTGATGTGATCTGTTTATTCTTTTTGCCCTTTTTGTCTGCTCCACTCTTAGAGGACTTGGTAAGAAACCAAAAATGCATGAGTGCGGGGGAAGTGTTCACTATCAGTCTGCCTTTCCTGCTTGTAAATGATTGGTCAAGTCCCCTGAAACTGTAACCAAGGAGGAAACAGAGAGACTCGGCTGAGAACAGTGAACTGCACTGAATTGTTTGCTCAGAACACAATGTATAAATCTCTTTGGGGGAGGAGAGAAAGAATGAAGCTTGTTTTGCACGATCAAGGAAAAGACATACAGAAATATACACAAAAATAACGTGTGAAATAACATGCATATGATGTAACTGATTTATCCAGACCACATATCATAATAAAGATTTTATCATCCGCATCAAAATCCCAAGACTGCTGGATTCGTGGGTGACTCCTCTCGGATGATATCTGATTACTAGAAATAGATCCATAAACTGGTGCTCTACGGTGTAACATTGATTTGGTGCCTCCATGTCCGTTCCACAGTGGAATGCATAAAGAAGTCATTGTTTATGATCTGTAAAAAAAAAAAATAGACGTGTCTTCGAGTTTTCAAGGACACAGCTTGAGAAAATCAAGCCTTACTCTGTATCACAAAGCCTTAACTTAAACCAAATATTATAAAAAACTAATAAAATCAAGTGTTGCAAGCTTGATATGTAGAGACTTCTTTAAAAGCATGCATACATGTATATGAGTGTGTGTGTGTTTTTAAATTAGTCTCATACGCTCATCAAGGCTGCATTTATTTGATCAAAAATACAGAAAAAACACTAATATTGTGAAATATTATTTCTATTTATAATAAGGCTTTTCTATTTGAATATACATTCAAATATAATTTATTTCTTTGATGAAAAGCTGAATTTTCATCAGCCATTACTCCAGTCTTTAGTGTCATATTATCCTTCAGAAATCATTCTAATAAAAAAAAAAAAAAGTGAGTGACATGGGCCAGTATGGTACCCATACTCTGAATTAGTGCTCTGCATTTATCCAATCCAAAGTGCACACACAGCAGTGAACACACACACATCGTGAACACACACCGGAGCAGGGGGCAGCCATTTATGCTGCGGCACCCAAGGAGCAGTTGGGGGTTCGGTACCTTGCTCAAAGGCAACTCAGTCATGGTAATTTGAAGGTGGAAGAGAGTGCTGGTCATACACTCCCCCCACACACAATCCCTGCTGGTACTGAGACTCAAACCCACAAACTTTGGGTATGGTCCGATCTTAACATAGGCCACAACCTTTTTCCCCCTTTACGCACCAATCTGCTGATTATTATCTCAGTGGGAAACCGTTGTGTGTTAATATTTAATTATGGTTTTCAGCGTATTGATGAATAAAAACGTTCAAATGAACCGCGCAAAAATCATCCATTAACCAAAAATCAAATATATCTATGAAAGATATGATCTCGTGCCAATATGATTCCCAAGTACATTTATTTTGTTTCAAAAATGTTGAGAAAATGGTATGGAAAAGCAAGACAAAAATGAATAGAGACCAAACATGGTATGTAGAAAGATAGAATAGATATGTTGCCACGAATTTAAGAATTAATTGCCACAACTCATAATTTATGGCCACGTTTTATTAATCCATTGCCTTGTTTTAGTTCAATCAAGATCCCTATTTAACAAAAACAAAGGAACAGATTAGTAGGCTACAGTGTGGACATGCTTTAAATAATACATTTATTTAAAACGAGGGAATGAATTAAGTTGTGGAAACAAAGATTTGTTTTTTTTCTTATTTTTTTCTTATTTTTTCCTTAATCGTACTATGTGCAGGATGACAACTAAGCTATGTGTACTACTTTAAATCACAAGGTTCTTTAAAATAGAGTTAACAGAGTTTCAGAGTTCACCCTTTCAGCACTCTTTCAGCATTTGTTTATGCAATATCCCAAAATGCACATAAAAATAAGTGTATGGGAACATAGCTACTGTCTGAACTATAGTTGCTATATAGTGCTGCTGTGCATTCACGTAAACTTTAGCACATAGCCAATGATCGCTGTCACTTGCATGAAATCACCAGCTCAAATTGAGTACGAATGCTTCTGGATGTTTTGCAAATGGCAACTGAACATGCTGTTCTTCTGTTCCTCATAGCCTCATTTCCATTCACATCAAATTAATTATGCCACTAAGCCATATTGAAAAGTGAAGAGTGACATTGGAACATTAGTATTATGTTTGTCCTTTAAAAACTGGTTCACAATGCCAACAAGGTTGACACACGGATCCAACAAAACCCATCAACTGTTGAAATGTGGTGTTTGTTGAGCCTAGCAGTGATAAACTTCTGACTGGGTTAAAGGTGAGACGGGAACAAAGCTATACACCGAGGGCACTGCATACATCTGATGTCTGTGGATGACACTATTTTTGGAGCTATTAGCTCTAGCAGAGGCTGTCCTGGTGTAAGCAGGGGGTGTGGGGTAAAGTCACTAACCAGAATAGAAGCTTGGAAAACACATTTAAAAGATGTTTGTTCTGGATTTTAAGTAAACAAGATAACCAGTGTATTCCCGAATCGCAGCTAACGTCCTGGCACATGTCAGCCTCGTCTGTCTGTGACAGTTCATGCCAATGGTTTTGTTCTCTCAAATGTGTTTGGAATTACCACAGCTAGTTCAAAACTAGCTTTTAAAATGTGTCTCTACCCTGAAGTGTTGCTCGCTTGTTATTCTTTTCCAGGAAAACTTCCTAGTTACTCTAGCACGGAACCTGATTGAAAGCAGGTGTGACATCGAATTCCTGCTGAGTAAGAGTAACTTACATTATGAGTATCTTACAACTTAGAAGCAGCAGGAAACAGTGAGGAAAAACATATATGTGGCATAAGGGGAAAAGAGTGAGAATGAGACTGACAGAGCGGAGCTGGAAGTGCCAGCATGTGTCTGTGAGTCCGGAGCGGTCAGAGGGGTTCGGGTGCGAGGTTACAGGGATCTCTGTCATACTGGCTTACTCTGGTTCGCTCCGCATTTGCTTGGCTGTGGTCCAGGGTGAGGGGCTCGCGGCTGAGATGGAGACGGCAGCTCAGCTCACACCTTGTTTGTCCTTTCGTGGAACAGTCTTGGAAGGGAACAACTTGGCCTGGTCCATATTGTGCTCAGTTTGGGTCCCTGCGTGCTTGCTTTCCATTATGGATGTCACGTCAGATTTAGAAATTCATAATATACCTTTAAGGTGCGAGTAACAAACAGTGTACTGTAATTATACTTAATTTACTCTGTCAAAGATTGACATGGAAAAGCCAAAAATAGCCTTATGTAATACCAACATAATACATACCTGTATGATGACATGAGAACCTGACAAAAACATGCATAAGGCTTTATATATAAGGGTTACACCCAATTGAGATGTTCACAAAAATAAAATAAAATAAAAAATAAAATATATTTTTTTATGTATGTATATATATATGTATGTCCATTTTATAAGTGTGAAAATGTTAAAAAAGTTAGAAAGTTAAAGCAAAAGTAGCTCAGTTGTAAACATCAATGGTGTGATAACAATATATACTCTTTTTCAATAATAAGAGTAACTTGAAAGCATATTTGAGCGCTTTTGGTAAAATGATTAAGATATGAAAATGTGTTAATACTTTTGCCATAATAGTTACACCACATGACATTTTTCTGAAATTGTATTTATTAAATAATAAATAAATTAATAAGGGCTCTCCAAGCACTGTAAGAAACTTTTACTATCATTTTGCCATTTTGTTTTAATCACAATAATGGCTAAAACAAAGTTACTAGAGTTTTATTGTCATAGCTGTGGTACATTTTTTTAAGGGATTGTTTTTGTTTACAATAATCATTTCACATTTATGGCATCAAGGAAGCACAGCGCACACAGTGACACGGTATTCCAGAAGCTTCTAGCTGGCACGATGAGCAGGACGCGGTCATCTATATCGCAGTCGGTCCTGTGACCCTGCGGTTGCAGCAGCTCTTTGCATTGTGTCAGCTGGGGAAACAGGAGCTTGTGAAGGAGAATCCCAGCAGGAAGCAGAGCACAGCTGTTCTGCAGTGTTACAGGGAACACAGGGTGTTTATCCACAAACGTTCTGACAGCATTTAGTTTGCTTTTTTTCTCTCGCTCCATTTTTCTCTTTATGCTGAAAATTTGGGGTGTTAATTGGGTCAAAATCCCAACACACTTAAAAAAAAAAGTTGGTGTAGAAACCATTTTCACTCAGAAATTGCTCATAAATTTCACAAATAATTACAAATAAACAGCAAATAATAAATAAGAAAGAAAGAAACAAACAGCAAGTAACATACAAAAATGATTTTTTTTGTATCAAATTCCTATATTGTTTTAAGTCACGAGAGGAAAATAAAATGACCAGAAATATAACAAGATTTAGGAAACAATGAATTGCAGCCAAAAACATGAAATGAAAAAATAGCTGATCAAACTCTTCCTTGCATTCAAAGTATTTTTTTTTAATTCACAATTTTTTTTTAAAAAGTGAAATTTTGAAGTAGAAAGACTGAAACAGTATTTTCTTGTCAGACATACTCCAATAATTAGTTTTATTTACAACTTAATTTTTTTTACAGTGTATGACATTAAAATAAATGTTTTCCTTTTTCAATGTAAGAGGGAAAAACAAAATGTCCTAAAATATTACAAGATTTAGGAAAACAATTATTTACAGCCAAAAAACATGTAATGGAAAGAATGAAATAGAAAGAATGAAACCGTATTTTTTTGTTTTTACAGTTTTTTTTAATGGAAGAGAGAAAAACAAAATGTCCAGAAATATAATAATATTTTGGAAAAAACTTAATTACAGCCTAACACATGTAATGGAAAACAGCGGGTCAAACTCTCATTTCTTTAAATGAACCAAAAACACTTTTTTGAACCTGATGAAAAGGCAGCTCAGACAACTGGCCAGAGGCTGTAAATTAGTTTGAAGTGCAGAAGAAGCCCAGATGAATGGCACCTTTAGGAGCAGTGGGTTGGAAACGACCTCTGCACCTGGATGTGCTTTTGATGACTTACTGACGGAGGTCAGAGGTCGTGACCCTCCCCCCACCACAACTCTAAATAACAGGCAATCTGTATAAAGCAGCCCTCTTGCTTAAATGAGGGATATTAAAGGGCTGCTTATGGAAATACACTACACATGAAGGATGCCTGATTTTATTCTCATTATTATGAAACATATATTTGCTTGTTAAACCCTTATTTGACTGTTAGGTAGATTCATGTGGTCTGGCTGACTCCCAGTGGAGATGCGGTCTGTGTGTGATGTCTGAATTATTTTAGAGAGTTAACGTTCCCAGAAGTCTCAGCAAGGCATTTTACATTATTATTTTTAAATGATTATTATATTATAAAAATCTCACACACACACGGAACCACGCACACGCACACACATATCACACAAACACAACGCCACAAGCACACGCAACGCAAACACAACAATAACTAAAACGTGAAAAAAATTCATAAAAAACTTGTAGTCTCAGCAAGGCATTTTACATTGTTATTTAAAATGAAGTATATTAAAAAAATCCACAACATACACACGCAGCACACACAACCACACACAAACCCACACACCCACACAAACATAACTACACAACTAAAATAAAATAATATAACGTTTTAGGTTCTCAGCAAGGCATTTGAATATTATTTTAAAATGCTTATGATATTATAAAAATTCTTCACACACACACACACGCACACACACACACACACACACACACCCCAAACACACACACTCGCTCTCTTAACACAACAGGCACACACACACAACAAACACACCAACTCTCTCACACACACACACACCGCACAAACACAAACACACACCACACACGCACACACAAACAATTAACTAAAACGTAAAAACTAATAATAAAACTTTTAGTTCAGCAAGGCATTTTACTTATATTTTAAATGATTATTATATATAAAAATTCACCCACAACACCGCGGCCACACCTCACACACACAACACACATACTAAACTTAAAAACAATTATCTAACCTTTGTCTCAGCAAGGCATTGACATTATGATTTAAAATGATTATTATATTATAAAATATTACCCTACACTACTACTAAAATTTAAAATTAAATAAAAAGTAATAACCATTTTAGAAAAAACAATGGCACAAAAACAAAACAAATGACTATAAATTAAAATAAAAATGCAAATATAGAAATAAAAACAAATAAAAAATCTTATAAAACATTAAAAATATTAATAATAATATGTCAGTAATACTAAAATAAAACTGTTTGGGGAAAATATTCATATTAATTTTTCATGTTCATAAGAAGAAATGGTCAGACTAAGTTCTTCCAAAAAATACAGCACTTGTTTGGAAAACTTTATAAACAGGTTTGTGAATGAATCTGTCTTGATGTTCAGTTGAAATCATTTTTTACAGTTGTTATTGAAATATAATACCCTGTATAACAATATACAGTATTATAAATAAAACATCCAGGTTGTACAAAGCATCCATTCATAAACCAAAACTAAAGCAGCTACTTTCGCAAATCTATTAGGCCGACTCACTGAAAGGAACCGATTCAAAAAAGCGATTCATTCACGAATCAGACATGGTGTCCTGCACATGCAGCACATTCAGTAAAAGTGTATTCTAATTCTGTCGCATATCAGCAGCGTATAGTTGGGGACACTAAAATAGCAAAAATGATAGTCTGGACTTTTTCTTCCCTTCCTGATATGGATGTGACTGAGTCATGCAACCTCAGAAATGTTTGAGACATGCCTGTGCTGATCAAGAGCTGCATGACATGTTATATATTACACAACTGAAAAGACACCTGGACTCCACAACCCCTCGGTCAGCTGGGATTACGTGGGGATCCTCTTACACTTCCCAGGAATCTGTCCCATAGACCCTTCCAGGAGACAGAATGTCACCAGAGAACTTGAGGGAAGTTCATGCGCTCCTACATCTGAATCAATGACACAAAGAGAGAGAGAGAGAGAGAGAGTGTGAGTGAACAGACTTCTGGAAAGGCCCTGCGAGTCGGTATGCACTGGTTCAGACCGGTTTCTCTTCCACAGTGCAGACATGTAAATAGCGGCCTGGAAAGCCGCCAGCATTACTCACCATTTTCTCTTAAGGGCTAAAGGGGGGGTGGGGTGGCGGGGTGGGGGTGGGGATGGGTGAGTGAGTGTGTGCCAGCTGACCCTCAGAGTATCAGTTTGTCTGTGGTCAAACTGCTGTTTTCTTCAGACGGGATGGTCATACAGGGACTGCTTTGGATTGATGTAGTGCTGTTCTTCTTTTTTTTTGAAGAACACTCGATTACAAATCTAAAGGAGCTTAAATGACATTAAAAGCTAGTGGGTAATTTGGTCGCATATTGGGATAATGTGTTCAACGGCGATAGTCACCAAAAATGAAAAATTCGTCATTAATGAATTCCAAATCCCGTAAGACTTCGTCATCTTTGAACACAAAAGCAAGATATTTTTGATGCATCCGGAGCCCTGGACCTCCATAGACAGCAAGGGAACTACAACAGTCAAGGCAAAGAAACGTAGTAAGAACATCGTTAAAATAATCCATGTGACATCAGTGGTTCAATCTTAATTTTACAAAGCTACGAGAATAATTTTTGTAAAACAACGTATGCAAGTCATGTACGGGGGATACATTGTTTTACGTTTCAGATCAAAAGAGTAAACAAGTAAACAGGGTACGTGTATGGTGATGCTGGACAAGAACAGCAGCCGTTGTTTACGTATGTGAACTCTCCACAATGGAGGAGACGAAGTGAAGAAAGTCATTATTTTGTGTATGAGCACAAAAAGTATTCCCGTAGCTTTTTAAAATTAAGGTTGAAACACTGATGTCACATGGATTATTTTAACAATGTCTTATACGTTTCTGAACTTTGATTGTGTTAGGATCCTCGCCGTCTATGAGAGGGTCAGAGAGCTCTCGAACTTCATCAAAAATATCTTAATTTGTGTGCCAAAGAGGTTTCCGGGTTTGGAACGACAGGAGCGGTGAGAAATTAATGACAGCATTTTTCATTTTTTGAGCGAACTCTCTTTAAGGGGCAGAAAAAATATTAAATCCTATTCCTGAGGGAAATACCCTTTCAGTTATATTTAAAAAATTAAATATATTTAAGATATTCACATGGATTCAGAAGATTTGAATCTATAATGCACAAGAGGTTGGGCGACACTTATGTGGCATTTTCATCTTTTTAAATATTAAAGCTCGGTATGCCTATAAATATCGCATATTTTTACTCCGCACACACAACAAACAAACTCTTAAGCATATGTTTTTATTATTTTCCTAATTTCATTAAATATTATTCACTTAGGAATAATAGGGTTTTACATTTACCGTTTTAAAGAAATTACTATTTTATAAAGCAGGTGCAATGAAAAGATCAAGAGTGAGCAGTACAGACCATTATAATGTACAAAGATTTATTATTCATCACCAAAATCCGAAAAATAACAAAAAACACAACAGTTGGGCACTGTTTTCAGCCCGGATAGTAATAAGAAATGTTCTTCAGCACTACAGACTGAGTAAGATGAAACTACGCTTTACGCCAAGGATAATAATATATAATATTTATATATAAATATTTAATATACAGTAAATTAAAATAATATTTAATAATGTTATTGTTTTTACTGTATTTGGTTCAAATAAATGCAGCCTTGGTGAGCATAAGAGACACACACCACCACACACACACACACACACACACACACACTCACACACACACACACACATGTCGTGATTTATATAAAAAAATACCAGGCATTTTTGCTGTGTATTGCCGGATGGAGAGATAAAAATGAATTTTTATGTCATTTCAGTGACTGATGTTTATCTTTGACTTGTTGACAGTGAATTAAGGAGTGATTTGTTGTGTTGGTCAGATTTATTCTATAGGTTAACCAAGCTTCATCTCTGGGGCATGTTGAGGCCTGTCCTTCAAAACAGAGAGAGGAACCTGTTGAACAGGATCTCCACTCATCTGACAGCATTTCTGAATCGCTACGCCACTGATGTTCTCTAGATTAGTCATTTAGGCTGTAAACAAGTACCAAAAGCTATTGTTCCTCTGGCCATGCAAATATTTAAACCCTGTTCTAGTTTGTACAGAAGGTTTTCCCCAAGTAGACAATTAAAAGCCCACCAGAACCAGAAATTTTAGGTAGAGATTAATTCACATTTAATTGCATGCTCAAAGTAAAAAAAAACATCAATGTTTGCAACTTTTAATAGACATTCTTTATGCTTCACATGGCGTGCTGCTACACAGGTCTGCATGTGCGCACGAGCTGGCCTAAAGTGTGCCGTGTCACACTTCAGTGTAGTCAGCAGAACTGTCTATAGCTGCATACTCAGAACTGCTGGACTACTTTCCCTGATCAGCCTCCCTAGGATCTGAGTATCAGACGCCAATTCATTCCTATCAACTCTATAGTATATATTAGATGTTCCCATTGATTCATTCATTTATAAAAGTGATGCAGATAAAACGTGTTTTTAAGGCTGGGTTGAAATTTTGATCGCTAGATATTAATTAGTTCTTATTTTTATAACCCGATATCGATTCTTGATCAATGCTGTTTTCGGTTGACGCGTGACAATTGGCGTATTTTAAATTTGTTTTTAGTGCTTTCCATTTAATAAATCGCAATACGTTTTGTGTTTTGTCACTTCTGATATGAAACAAAGCCTCAGCTTTAAAATCGCAGCCAATTTTATAACAAAATTCAGAGAATAAATACCGTTTTGGTGCTCTTTAATGTGTCGTGACAGATGTCGGCTCGTGAACTGATTATCTCTTCATCTTTACCACTGGTCACAGCACGAAATAAACATGAATGAACATCAGGGGCCCGTATCAATAAGGAGGTTCAACCAACTCTGAGTTAAAACTTGAACTCTGAGTTGACTTACTCTGAGATGGGAAACTCTGAGTTTGTTTCAGAACAGCTGAATTGAGTTAGTTCAATCAACTCTGAGTAGGTTGACTCTGAGTTTAGCACGTGTACCACGAATATGAAAAGCCATGATCCATGGAGCTCAGATATTACGATTCACCATGGCAACAGCACACGAAAAAAGACGTCTGCATACTTTAGCGTGAAAAATACAAGTTTAATTTTTATCACTGTTATAATATCACAGGTGAAATCTGTCAGAACGGTAGGTTATTGAACTAATAGGCTATTAATTTTCATGGTATCATACGGGCAGGGAGTTGGCCACAATACCAATATTAAAACCACCAGGGAAAAGAATAATTTGGTGCGTTAGTATTGTAGAACATAAAGATCGACCAAGATAAATTGGTTATTAACAGTGTGGGTGGTGATTACGGCATAGATTATCTTGCCATACCCTCCAAAAAGCAATTTTTGCAGCATGAATGAATGAATGAAATGAATGAATAAATGAGCCTATTTTAAACATTGCGTATGTTAAAAGGCGGAGGGGGACGAAAGAAACTCGGGGTTACCGAAGAAAACCTGCCTCCGAACAGGTTAGGTTCACAGGAGGTTTAGTTGTGTCTTTTATTGGAACCGAAAAACACAGCGTTCCATTTTAGGGGGTCGGGTTAAACAAACTCTGAGTTTCCACAAAACCACTGTGGGAAATACACATGACACACAAGTTTATTTTCCAGCTTCATGAATATCTTTGTTATTATCAACAAGGGGGACTATGAATCATGATTTTTAGGAAGCATAAGTTACTGACTATGTTGTTTCCCATTTTAAAAAAAAATGTAATCGTGACAAACTGATTACAACCATTGAAAGAATAAATCTCGGCAAATCAGTTTTTGGTTTTCCAGCGCCAGTTAGGACACATTTTACGATTGGAGTCAAAGGAGAACAATGACTACATTACGAAAAAGGAGTTATTCCAAGTGTGATATTAGTTACTTCTTTTAAAATAAAAAATAGTAAAAGTATATTGTTTGTCTGTACTTTTAGTAATTCGCAGAAATGGTGTGTTGTACTTCTCAGAAAGCCTAATTAAAATGACATTTAAGTTATACTTGACTGATAGCGCCTAATTAGAAAAAGTTCTAAAAACATTTGGCTATATTGTGTTACTAGAATCGTGTTTTCAGGGTTATACTGTAGGAGGGGCGTAGTAACACATATTCTGTACAGAATTTTCCAAAATACACAAGTGAAAGAAGAAAACCGAAAAACAGAGGGTTCACACACGTATCTAACACAATCATCAGGACATAAAACAGCATCAAAAACGGTGTAAAGTGGATGTAATGTCAAACAAATGACGCGTAATACTGACTGTCAAGCTGGGGTGTTGAGCGACTCGACTCCACTTTGATTATCGTTCTGAATCCAATTAATAGTCTTTTTTCATTTTTTTGTTCAAAATGTTGTTTATTTCTTTTTTTTTTATTTATGAAACTTACACATTCAAGTGTTTAAAAAAAGAATGCATGAAGCTAGAATAAAATGTTTTTGTTTACAAGCAGATACCCTGTTCTTTTGATGTTTTGTATGTTCTGATATTCATGTAACAAAATATATACAAATTAATACCTAAATAGGGACATAGTAGTATACTTCAAGTATGATGTAAAGTTCACTTAAAGAAAACTTACGAGTATACTTGCGGTATAAAACTACTAAACTAGTACTTTACTTAGACTATACTTCAAAGTGTACTAAAAAATGCTACAAGTATTTAATTAGTAAACAATCAGTATACCTATAAGTTCACTTTTAATATAATTGCAGTACATACTAAAACATAGATGTGAACTAGTTGTTTACTCAAAGTTTACTACTGTTATACTTCAAGTATACTAGAACGCCTACTTTTATATACTAGAAAGTGGCCAATTTAGTCCCAAGGTGTATTGAAATATTACACTTACAAGTATACTACTAGTACATTGATATTTGTGTACTTACTACATAAAGTATACTTAAAATTTACTTGAACTTTACTTAAGTATACTTCATTAAATAAACTTGAAGTATACTACTTTTGGTAAGGGGAGGCATGTTTATTATATTATCCTAATAAAATTTGAGTTAGACTTGAAGAATTTTTGAAAAGAAGAGAAAGGAGCAAGTGGCACGCCAACTGTTTCTGAAAGCAAGAAGCGTCCGTCTCTGAACTGCCCTTCTGATGACCTTTTATTGAGGTTTTTCAGTAAACAGGTCTTATATTAAGCCTCTAGCGCCCTCTTGTGATTCATCAGTTGTAGTAACTGCACACCAACTTCACCCTAATGTCTGCAAATGAGCCTTTGTTGGATGGTAGGACTGAACAATGAACATTTGATACTTTTGTGGCATTTTTTTTTGCATCCTTTTTTCAATATTGAAAGCTGCTGTAGCCACATCAAATAGGTTTCTAAAAATAGTGTTGAGCGGTTACACACACACACACACACACACACCACCACACACACACACACACACACACACACAAACAACTCTGTTAGCTATCTTGTGAAGAAATTACATTGGACACAATGCATTCCGTCTGATCTACCTAACCCTACCAATCAGAACTAAGTGCCTCACCCAAACCCTTACCCTAAACCTACCCTTTACCCAATTATAACCGGATCCCTAAAACCAAGTCTTGACCCTCAAACAGGCCTTTAAAGGGCTCTCAGAAAGTGAGGATCGGCCAAAATGTCCTCACTTTACAAGATTGTCCTCACTCTGATAATCTATTCTAAACCCCAAACTGTCCCTCACAAAGATAGCTGTACAAGTGCACACACACACACACACACACTTTAGCATATATATAATAAAGTATTATATTCGAGCCATGTGGATGTGTAAATATATAGCATATTAAATATGTAATATAGCTATTATACAGATTTATTTAATATCATTGTGTAGGAAGATTGCACTGTACAATAACCTTTTTTTTTGCTTTGCTAGCTAAACAAGGAAGAGTTGCAAAACAAAACAAAACAAAAAGTATATAAACGTATATATAGTTTTTAGGACAAATTGAAGGAAATAATAATAATAATTTGCTTACAGGAAGCATTACATGTTTAAATACCATTGCAGTATTTGGTTTAGCTAGCTTCAGATTATGAGGATTCGAATAAAAACCACTGTATTAGAGTCATTAGAGTCTAATTAGAATCATCATTTAGAATAATGAGAGCTACACAAGGAAAACGTCCAAATGCAGCTGCTGTAATGAGAAAATATTGTGAAAATAACGAGACAATACAAATACAAAGTCTACAGATTTTTTATTACACTTTTTTTCCCATTTAAATTTGTAATTGAAACAGTCATATTTTGTTTGCTTCGCATTAAAGCAGAATAATTTGGCTAGCTAACCATAGAAACAAAATAAAACAAAACAAAACAGTATATACAGTCAGTTTGTTTTCATGGCAAATTAAGATAATAATAATAATAATAATATGGTTAAAGAAAATTAAGCCTGTTTTGTTTTTATATAAATCATTACATGTTTATATATATATATATACATATATATCATTAGTATTTTATTTTGCTGCCCTCAATTTATGATGACTTACCTAAAAACTATTGTATTAAATGTCCAAATGCATCAGCTATAATGACAATTTGGGAGGCAAACATCATCAAAATAATGTGAAAAATGTAGAATTCTTTAGACTTTAGAAACAAAGTTACTTTAGAAAATATATTGTCCTTTTTTCCCCTCTTTAGATTTTTAAGTGCAATATGAGCTCCAGCTCAGGGGTCAGCAGATGGATCTCATGCAATTTAGAGAATCTCTAACCCAGGACACAGTTACAGTCCCTCAGGAGGACTGCAGAGAGACGACTCTGCCTTATCATAGTGAAACGCCTCTTTGTATGTCACCTCACACCTGTACTTATTCTCAGCACTCCATTTATGAGCCAGAACCGAGTGCAGTCCCACAGCACAGAATGTGCCTCCAGGCTCTCGGTGCACTTGTGGAGAGCTGGCGTGTTTTTTCAGACCTGTGGCTCCATTTACCTTCCATGTGAACCTCAGCGCTTTAGACTGTAAGCCGGTGATGACACACGCCAGCGTCACACTCTCTGATCGCTGCTTCTGACCTCCAGCAGGGAGAAGAACATGCACTTTCGGAGTCACCTGGCGTTCAACACCGATGTGAGGAACTGAAAACATGTTAATGATGAGTATAAACTGAGCAAAACCACATTTCTGAACTTCCTGAAAGCATCTCTTACCTTCCACAATAAGTCGAAGTCCTCTGCTAAACGTCTGGTTCATTGTGTCCTTCTCACCTGGAGCAATGCTGTAATAGAAATCTCCAATGAGCTATATGATCAAGACAGTAATTGATTTATTCGATTTTGGCTTTAAAGTCTTACCGCAGCAGAAGAAGTGAGATAATAATGATAATCACACTAGTCGCCTTTCTATTCTTGTTCATTTCTTTTCTGTTTCATTGAATTTCTTTATATATGTTGTGTGTGAGCGAATGCTGTCTGAGATATAATTTCCCTCTAGAGCCAGTGAAGCTTGATTTGATTCAGTGTTGTGTTATGAAGTCGACACAGAGGTTGACGGTTGAGGGAAGAACGTCCCATGTGCTCATAAGCCGTGTGCAGATGGTCCATTTAAAAGCAATCAACCATTACACTGTTGATTCCTTCACAGGGTCAATGAATCAGGCTTTGGGAAATTCATATTTGTAACATTAACAGAAATATTTTATTACAATGAAATCTTGAAAATTGTATTTTAATATATGTTATAAAATTACTAATATTTTTTTAAATAGTATTTTACAATCAGTGGTGTCTGCAGCAGTTTAATTTTACTATCACTGATAATAATAATTGTATTATTATTTAATTAATCAATTTTATTTTATCGTTCCAATTTCTTTTCAATTTTTAGAAAGATGTCTTTCTTTTGTCTAATAGTTGGTACTCATTTTTTTTCAAATTGTTTTAATTTTAGCAACATTACAAGTTAAATTACATAAATTTGAGAAGTTTTCATATTTTATTTTATTTAGTTATCATTTATGTGTTTTGTAGTTTTTATTATTTACATTATTTTATTTTTGTCTACATAGTTTTTATTTATTTTTATTTTATTTTTTTATTTGAGCACATTACAAGTTAAACTACATAAAAATTGAGAATGTTTTTCATATTTTATTTTATTATTTCAGTTACTTTATGTGCTTGTAGTTTTCTTTACATTATTTATTGTTGTTACATAGTTTTATACATTTTAGCCATTTTTCATATTTAGACACAGCTTAAACCCCCTACCTATATAAAATGAGAATGTTTTACTATGATTTTATTTCAGCTTGGTTTATGTATTTCAAGTATAGTATTGAAAATGTTTGTCCCCCCCCCCCCACCCCACTCCCCCTTTTTTATGGTTTTAGGTAGTCAACAATAATAACCATGCTGGGTGGGCAACGTGTTTTATTTATTTTATGCTATTTTATACAATCATATCTTTCACTTTTCAAAATCACGATGAATCATTTACATTTCATAGTTTATGCTACATGTGCGAGGTCTAATAGGTTTTTTATCCACAGATGCAGTGCTTTGTTAGTTTGACTTCTGTAATATAATATAATATAATATAATATACACTTTTTTTTACTGGAATGTATAGATTATCTGAAGTGCAGATCAGGTGCAAGTACACAATTGCTACTGTGTTTATTAATATTTTTCCATGATATGCTGAAAAGAAAATTTTGTTTTTCTTTTCTGTTATACACCATAAAGTATCAATGTGTTAAAAACATATTTGACTGTTATTCGGTTAAGAGGGACCTAAAAACAGGAAAGAGCCGTTGGTTTACTGGCACAGACAGATGCTCGTTCTATCACAACACTGCCAGCACTTCTGCACAGATCTCCTGGGAGCCAACTAATCCAATTAGAGCAAAGTTTGCAGGTTTTGCAATGCAAGCCAGAAATATTGGAACATTAAGAAGATAGCTTTCATGAAATAGACACTGATGGAAAAGTGTATTGTTTTCCATAAACAAAGTTCATTTGCACAAGGATGCATTTAAGATCAGTAAATATCTAAAACATAATATATTATGCAGCATTTGCATTCAGTCGTCAAACGTGTGCGTCTGGTTTTTGTCTGAAAACCCGCAATAATAAGTTCCAGTGTCATTTTGTAAAGTTGTGAGGATTTGTAAGAGGTGACGAGGGTTTAACCCTTCCCTGGTTAAGACGGTGTATCTGCTGTGGTCCAGTCCCGTGCCGCGGCGCACCTGTGAAGTGTTGGTGATATTGTAGGAGAGGATCAGCTGTGGCCCGTGCCATGGAGTCTGTTTATACCAGCTCAAAACCCCTTTACTGCTGTTGATCATCAATGGGCAGCTCAGTGTGACATTTTGCCCCTGCTGCACAGAGACGTTCAATGAAGTCTTCCATAAAAAGCCTGAAATTATATGCACAGTGAAACGTTTATGTAGAGTAAAGGTAAAATAATGAAGAAATATATTCAGATCATGAATATTCTCAATATTATTAGTAGTGCAGTCAAACGATTAATCGCGATTAATCGCATCCAAAATAAACATTTTTGTTTACATAATATATGAGTGTGTACTGTGTATATTTATACAAGCACATGCATGTATATTCAGTATTTAAGAAAAATATGTTGTTTAAATATTAAATATATTTATATATAATATAAATTTATGAATTTAAATTTCTATATAATATCAAAATATGTTTGTGTATTATATAACATAATAAAATAAACAGAGGTACAACATACATATTATTATGTAAACAACATTTGTTATTTGGATGCGGATTAATAGCGATTAATCGTTTGATGCATAATATAGTGTTGGCAAACTGGAAAGCATGAGAACTTTAAAAACTAAATTATATATACATTTTAAATAAACTCACGAGTATATATTCCTTAAAAGTAGTCAAATAAATCAGTAGTAAAAAAATCATTAAAATATAAAAAAAAACAGATATGAAATTTAAAACAGCAATATTATTTAAACATCAAATAACAAACTTGAAATAGTTGAGGAGAAATATGAGTTTAAAACACTTACAGTGCAGTGCCAGATACAGAAGTGAAAACAGCTTTATGTTGCAGCTTATGTGAAGATCCATTGCTTTATTATCTATATAAGTCAACTTGGGTGAGAGCTGTTCAAGTTCGGCTGTCTGTATAAACCTGCTTCCTGTAGGATGGTGAGTTCAGTCCTTACAGTTACACGAGTCTCTCAGGAGAAATGAAACTGCTGGAGGGAGGGTGCAAATGATGGGGTCATGACCCCAGGAAATTATACATGCAGATAATAATAATGCATATTTTAAAAGTGAAGATAAACACGTACTATGGAAGCCGTTTCTGCCACTGAATAAAAATAAAAATAGGCAATTGTGACTTTTTATCTCACAATTCTGACTTTTTTCTTGCAATTGCGAGTTTGCCATCTTACAGTCATGTGGAGTGACAGATCGCTGTAGTGCCTCAGTTCAAGAGTGTGCTTTAATATCTCCGCTTTAATACCAGTTACAGCATGAAATAAACATGAATAACCATCCAAATGTATGTTAAAAGAAAGGGTACAACTTACTGAAATGCGTATTCTGTCTCAATCAGTGTTTCAACTGCAGAAAGATGTCAATATAACAGCTTGTAGCCTAAACAGTAGGTCACATAAGGTCACATTTATCTCAGAAAAAAAATATTCTGTGACAATTAACTCATTAGTCAGCTAGAAAAATCACTAAATATATGCACCATATAACATATTCATTATACTTTACTCTATACTCTTTATGTTTGAATAAATCGGTCAGGTTTTTTTGACAGCCACCATTTAAATGTTTATATTTCAAAAAACGAATTGGATACTTATGTAATTGTAAAGTTACTATTATAACTAAGTTTTTAATTTTAAAATGTAATATAATTTAAGTGTTTGCATGCAAATCAGTTAATTTTAGTACCAGCTGAGTCTCATGCATTTTTTACAGCATTAGTTGAGAGATTTTTATTTCTTTTGTCATGTGTACCTGATATATATCCAAAATAATTTGATATTGAATTGAATGAAAATCAGAATCGAATCTCAGGCTTGTGAATAGAAATCAAATTGAACTGTGAAATTTGTGTCAATACCCAGCCCTACTATTAACTAGTACGTTTGCCTCAATAAACTTTTAATTTGCTGCCTATTAATAATTAGTAAGGTAAGTTTACATATAGAGAATCTAATTATGGTCATGCAGAATGAGCTTTTAATATGTGCTTTATATAAACAGCCAATATGCTAGTAATATGCATGCTTGTTAATAGTTAGAATTAGTCCTTAAAATAAAGTGTTTTCTTTTCTAAAGGAACGGTGGCATATTTTTTTATACCAGAATCTTTTCTTACTTTAAACACGTGAGCAGGTTGATCTTGTAATATGTCGATATTACAGCTTCAGTATGGTGGCCGAGAAGTGCAGAACAAACCACAATTCTGAAAACAAAATAACAAATTAAAAAACGCAAATGCAAGTCTAAAAAACAAAATAACATTATAACAAATCAGAAAACACAACGACAAATCAGAAAACAAAATAACAATTCAGAAAACACAATGACAAATTCGAAAACAAAATAACAAGTCAGAAAACACAACGACAATTCAGACAAACCGGAAGAGGTAGGTATAGTTTGAGACAGCGCCATTGGTTTGGGATTACTCACCGCTGACTGGACGAGACATCTGTCAATCAACGTATACAGGGAAGAACCAGCCGAAGAACAGCAGAGTCATGGTAGAAAGTTTGGAGATGGTATTAAAGTAGCTCAGCTTAAATGTATTATGATTTGCCCTTACTATGGAATAAAAAATACTTGGTGTTTATTTACATTTAGTTAAAAGTGGCTGTCAAGCATCAGCTCCAGTGGCACAGATGGATAAGTGCTTGCTATTGGCTTTTTGACGCGTTCGATCCCGCCTTTCGCCAAATTTTTTTTTTTCCTCTTTTTCAAATTCGTATTAGTAATGTTCTATTTATATAAGTGAAAATAGCAGATTTTTCACCACCCCCCGGCCCCTCCTTTCCAGCAATAGCTATTACACTAAGTGCAAATAGCTATTTACACTATGTTAAAATAGCAGTATTTTCTGCTATTTATACTACTTATTAGAAATAGTGGCAATTATCTGCACCTCAGTGTTGTAGTACATTATAAAAAATTATGCAATAAAAATGTATTGTGTAAATTATCATTTTAATTTTAATTTTTAAATGGATGCCACCTTATTGGTACAATAAAGCCCTCCCCACACCTACCCTAACCCTACCCGATACTTTATTTTAAACTTTTTGATCATTTCCTTAATTTTTATTGAAAATAAAATGCCTTTACGATGTTGTGATGTGATACAATATTTGAAAAGGGAGAAAAAAAAAAGTTCGGCAAAAGGCGGGATCGAACCCGGGTCGATCGCGTCAAAAAGCCAACAACTAGCGCTTATCCATCTGCATCACTGGAGCTGATGTTCTACAGCCACTTTTAACTAAATGTAAATATACACTCCGTTTTTTTTTTATTCTGTCACAGTAAGGGGAATTCATACAATACATTTAAACTGAGCAACTTTAATACCATCTCCGAACTTTCTACCACGACTCTGCTGTTCTTCGGCTGGTTCTTCCTGTATATGTTGATTGACAGATGTCTCGTCCAGTCAGCGGTGAGTAATCCCAAACCAATAACACTGTCTCAAACTATACCTACCTCTTCCGGTTTGTCTGATTTGTCTTTGTGTTTTCTGACTTGTTAATTTGTTTTCGGATTTGTCGTTGTGTTTTCTGACTTGTTATTTTGTTTTTGAAATTGTCATTGTGTTTTCTGACTTGTTATAATGTTTTCTGAATTGTTGTTGTGCTTTCTGAATTGTTTTTTTTTTTAGACTCGCATTTGCGTTTGTAATTTGCTCTTTTGTTTTCAGAATTGTGATTTGTTCTGCACTTCTCGGCCACTGTACTTCTGCGCAAGCGCTCTCTATTCATGTGCTAAATCTAATAACCCAGAAAGCGATTGCTTCATTTCTGGGGTTGATGGGGATATAAAGGTCCAACTAGAGAATGCAATATAACTGCTAACTACATTTCGCAATAATTTGTAATTATAAGGGTTTGTTTGGATTTTTCAAGAGTCTGACCACAAAAAGAGCATGTGTGTCGATCATTATACAGTCTGGCATGTTTCATGGTACCAGTTATTAATAGTTTTATGACTGACTATGATAAAACTATGTTTTAGAACATAATTTCTAACTCATTTCCCCTTTATATGCATTCTCTGTATGTTTTGGGAATGCACCAGTTGTTGTATTTATCATCTTCTCCATTATTAATAATTAACAGAACATTAAATAAGAACATGTGTACAAACTCACTGTGAGTTTCTCAATCTGGAATCTGAACCTGATGTTTTCTGCTCAGAATAGACACAAATGGAATCTTGGGATCTGGAGTTCAAATTCATTAGGTTAGTGAGTGAGTCAGAGCACTGGTGCAAAATGCCTGTCAGAGCGCTTTGCTGGCTGGGGTTACAGCGGAGGGTAGCTCTTGACATTGTCAATGTATACATGCCAATTTAAAATACAAACAAAGAACAAGAGTAATGTGGAGAGATGGCTGGGTGTTGCCAGCATTTCCAAGTTTGAACCACCGGTGTACTGACTATAAATAAAAAAATGTAAAAAAAAAAATAAAAAAAAAAAAAAAGACAAAAACAAAAGAAAAAACAAAATAAATGTTTCCCAATTTTAGTTTGATGCTATTTAAATTAGTTTTATGATCAAAGATCTTAGTTTTTATTGTGGAAGCAAAACAGTGCAATACAATGATGATTGAGAAGTATGAAAAAAATAAATTAAAAACATTCCTCAAAAACCTGTTGTATCATATTTGAAGCTCACATTCTAAAAAATGCTGGGTTAAATACAACCCAGTGCTGGGTAAATTTATCCCTATTTTACCCAGCACGGGCGTGGTATGAACCCCAGCATTTTTGAGTTGTAAGCCTACGGTATTAATCAGTAAGTGTTATGTAATCTGTAAACAGAATCTAAAAATTTATTCTGATGTGTACTTAGTAAAAAATTCACAACAAAAATAGATAGGTATGACCTGAAGGTGGAAATTTTTACACTTATTAAGAATTTTACTTGCAGCAAAGATTTCATAATGTTGATCCTTTAGAGCAGTGGTTCCCAACTCTGGTCCTGGAGGCACCCCAATAAGGCAACATTTGCAGTCTCCTTTCTCTGACACACCATTCAGGTTCCTTGAGTCTCTACTAAGAGGCTGCGGACCTATGAATAAGGGTCTTGCCTTTGTTTGATTAAGGAGACATGCAAAACGTACAGTGTTGGGGTGCCTCAAGGACCAGGGTTGGGAACCACTGCTTTAGAGGCCTTACAAATTTTCTTGTCAAATATGAAGCAGTAGACTTTATAAGGTTAAAACTTTACCTTTGGTATATTGTACATTTTATTTAATTAAATGAAGTAGTTTGGAAAATGGATGGATGCAACAATGAATAATCTTCCACCCTAGAACTGTGCAAAACTGCCAGATGCTATTAATCTTCCCAAGTCTGACAAAATCCATTTCACAATGCAATAGAATCTTGCAAGAGTTCATAATTCAAACGCAGGAATTCAATACAAGGGGGCCACGGCCCATGGAAACAGCCGCCACCCTATTTATGTAAGCACCCCCCAACTGATGACTCATCGCTCGCTGGAAACACTGAGCAGCAGAATTTCGAAGGTCTGTTCTAACTCCAACCAGCTCTGAAGTGCTGCTCTTAAACCAGCAGAGGACGCTTGAGGGTGAGGTCTATGAAGTTTTAATATTTACATATCAGACAGTCTATCTATTCAAAGAGTGACAGATATCATCTATATAGAGATAAATAGAAGATTTCATACAGTCAGTCCTCCTAAAAGCTGCTGTATTTGTGAGTTTGTGCGACTCAAAGGGGCACGGGACACTCTTGGCAAAAGTTCAGGAAACACTGAGTTGCTCCTGTTAAAAACGCTCAGAGTAAGTCCTAGCAGAGATAACACGCTCTCCTAAGATCCGGGACCCCTGCCAGGACACTCCCCTGAACTGAGGAATGGAAACTGAAACATGGTCTTTCAGTAAAAACAGTTTTGGTTTTTCCCACTAACGGTGAGGACAACCTCTAGAGCTGATGTCACGTTGTAGCAATCTGTGTGTTTGGAGGGCTGAGGAACTGGACGGCAGGTCCCATCACAGGAGCAGAGCCACTCCCCTTTCCTGAGCTCAGCTTGGAGGGGAAACCCAGGCTTTAAAAGTTTCATTCCACTTAGAAGACAGTCTCTCGCCAGACTTGCACCCACCAGCTTGTTCTTCTCGGACATCTCCAGCCTGCGTGTCTCAAGATGACCAGCTCCAAATCTTCTCAGACCACACGTAACATTGTGATCGCCTGCCTGGCCCTGTGGTCCATCATCTCTCTTATCATTATTGTGGTATGGGCCACCTCGCCCGAGATGAAAGGAGCCAGTCAGTGTCGGACGGAGATGCAAGACCTCAGGGAGAGACATGAAGGGGCAAAAGTCGTGTGGACCAAAGACCGAAAAGCTCTTGAGGATCTGGTGAGGCAGGGATGGAGGAACCAGACCACTTTACAGAAGCAAATCGACCAGTACAAGGAGCAAATACAGTCTCTGAACATCTCTTTGAATGACAGCCTGCAAGAAATTGTGAGTTTATCTTCTTGCTTGGGTTTCTTCTAGCCTTAACCTCAGTAGGTTACAGTGACATGCAGATTAAAAAAAAAAAAAAAACTGACTTTCAGTTTTATTTTAGTTGAAACTTAGATATGAAACTGTTTTGTTTTACATAATGAGCCCCAACGGGAAGTTGAGAACAGGTCAGGTTGAGTTAAATCTGTAGTTATGCAAATATATGCCAAATCAAATGATCCGAACGTTAAACACATCTGCTGCCAGGATATCAATCCCAGTTCTTCCTGGAAAAACAAAAAAAAAAACTTTCCTGATAATCTTCACATTGTTCCTAGGGTTGTTGTGTTTCTGCCAAAACGTGGGTGTTAGATTGTATTCAAACTCAAAGAGGTTTTGGCTTGATTTTTGTGGCCTTGTTTTTGACCTTTGGAGGTGGCGGCGTTCACTCACACGCCCGTGAGATCTGACAGCCACACCTTAAAGTCTTAGTGCGAACAACCTCATCCCGGTTATGAACTTGTGTTTAATTAAGCTTCTGTTTCTCCGTAGGCTATTCTGAATGAAAACATCACAGTTTTGGACAGTAAAAATGAAAAATACAAACTCATCGAGGAGAACCGCACTGCTGAAATCAGCCTGCAGAAAGGTAGGAAAATTCACATCAGAGTTTTTCCTCTCATCAGAGCAGCCATGAAAGGAGAGCTCTCTCCCTCTCTCTCTCTCGGACGATATTCTTAGATGCATTTTCCCATGTAAACTCGGAAGAGACAACAAATAGGAAAGGCTTGTTTGTGACATGGAATTCTCTACAGTGGTTGGTGTAATAACATGAAGCGCAGTAACTAGTGGTATTTCTTCTATTTTTGCTCAGATTTCTTTGCCCTGTCTATATACAGTACGTGCATTTATGTATTATATTCGCAGAAAATGTTGTCGAGTTCAATACAAGTAAAAATGACTCTGCTGTTTAAAAGTTTGGGATTTTTTATGTTTTTGAAAGAAGTATCTTCTGCTCAACCAAGACTGCATTTATTTGATAAAAAAAAATCAGTAATATTGTGAAACATTAGAATTGAAAACAACTTAAATGAACACATTTTAAACTTATTCCTATGATTCAAAGCTGCATTTTAGCAGCCATTTCTCCAGTCTTCAGTGTCACATGATTCAAGAAACATGTCTGATTATTATCAATGTCGAGAACAGTGTGCTGCTTCAGATTTGTGTGGATACTCTGTGAATATATATTTTTGTTTCAAATTCTTTGATGAATAGAAAGTTCAAAAGAAGAACAGTATTTATTTGAAATCATTTTTGTGAAGATGCGAAAGCCTTTAGTGTTACTTTTGATACATTGAATGTATCTTTGAATCCTGAATCAAATATTTATTCCTTTAAAAAAAAAAATACTGACCCCAAATGTTGTATTCTATAACTGTTAGAATATCATAATATCATATATAATAAAAAAAGGTATTATTTTTAGTATAACTGCCTAACTCATCTAAAAAACAGCTTAATCTGGCTTAAGTTTGCTGGCTTCAACTGGTCTCCCAGCCTGGCTGGACAGATTTGTTGGTTGGTTATCAACATCATCTTCAACCAGACTGACCAGGTTAGAGCTTGTCCAGACCGGAAGACTAGACCAGCTTAACCAGGCTGGGAAACCATTTAAAATCCAGACTGGAGACCATCTAGAACAGTTAAAGTCAGCTTTGCCAGGTGGGAGAGCATGTTGACCGAGATAAGACCATCTCAAACCAACTCATGCCAGCTAAGACCAACTCAAACCAACCTGTTAAGACCATAAAGCCATCAAAAGTTACTGCTTTTTTTTCAGCAGGGAACAGTACTGTTTATCCAAATTTATATTGAGCATTTCAAAGCCAGAATATTGTTTAATTTGCAAAGGATTTCCTGCCTCACTAAACAACTGCAGGAAATGACTCCTGAATGCATGAGATATGAAAATAACAGGTAATACAAAGGGCCCCTTTTACCCGCCCGATAAAGCAGTTATCTGAAAAAAGCTAGCTGACTTTGGAAAACCTTTTCACAAAACAGGATAGGTGTGATGTCCAGAAAAACGTTTCACACCAAGACCATATTTTAACACCAGTGTTGAACTTGAGACAAAGCAGCAAGTGAACAACACCAGCCAGCTACCAACTAGGACTCAAAATAGTGCTCTGACATCACCGAGGTCCTTTAAGAAACGAACTGATAAGTTACGCAGTGCCTAGACATTGCCTTATAAGCCAATGGACTTATTTCCTCAAAGAATGTTTGGCATATTGTTAAGAGAGTTTGAAGAGGAGCGCTAACATTGCGAGAGGCTTCACACTATTGGCAGTACATAGAAAAACGTTACGAGTTGTATTGTCTGAGGAGAGTTTTTCATTATCATTTCAGACCAGATTGAAGCTCTGGAGCACAATTTGACTCTGAAGGCCCAGGAGTTGGCATCATGTGAGGCTTTACACCTCGCTTCTAAACAGCTCCAAACTGCTGCAGAGAAGCAGAAACAGGCCTGCGAGACCACCAAGCAATATTTACAGAAGCAGCTGTAAGTCATACAGCATCTCTTCCACCACTATTTCATCGCACTTGAAAGAGTTCTTGTTTTATTAGACTGAATTAGATTATAAACCATGCAATGTGAAATATCCCTCAAAATCGTACATTGCATTGCATTTTTGCTTGCTGATGAGTTTAAACTATCACATTTTGCTGCTGAAATGATATATTAATGATATCATTTTCTTTCATTTCACCATAGCATGAAGTGTAAAGACGTGGACCACCAAGAACATGAACATGAACATCATCTTGATCTCAATGACAGCGGAGCCCAAGGAATCACCGCAAGTAGCGTTACACTGGCTGTGATCGTTTGCCTTAGTCTGCTTTTAGTACCATGTAAGTGCTTTTTGTATTAGTTGAATCGTATTCCGAGTATGATTACAGTCTCTGTTGTGTCTGTGTTGATAATGAATCAGTATCCTGTGTGCTAATGAGATTCTGGTTTATTCTCAGAGACGAGAGGAAGGCTGGATGATGGAGTATTTGGGTACATGTTTCGGTTCAACACTGTTCTGAGGACACGGCTCTGGTGCACTTGTAACCCTGGACTTGAAGCACATGTAAATCGTCATTTGGAAGTGCTGATGCAAAATTTATGATCACGTGTAGTTAATGAAGGTGTTTGTGTTGCAAACATTTTTGGTGGCACGGCTGAGAGCATGGAGAATTTATTCACCTTCAACAAATGCTGTACTGCTGTACTTCATTGGTGGTAACTTTTTTTATTTGGGAAAAATATATAGATTTTAGGGTCTAGATGTTTCGGAATTGTATTTATTTTTGTTTGGAGTAACCTGGCTAATATGCCAATGATATATGTTAAGAGCTTTTCAGAAAGTTTTACCACTGTCTTGGTTTTTTTTTTTTTAGAAATTCATGAAAACCTTTTGAAAGCTATTTTTGAATAAAGTCACAATGTTGACTCTCTAATTATGACTTGATAAAAGACAGTCTTTAATGTGTATGACCTTTCCATCAGTACTATGTCAGCCTTTTTAAACCAATAAATCTGTTGAAAGATTTCCTGGTACATATGACTAGTGAAAGGACCCAGAGTAACACACAAAGTAACACAACACACACACACACACACAAACCCCTCACAAACACACACACACACCCCCACACCACACACACACACACACAAACTCACCCACACACACACACATGTGTGTTTCCATTTTTTATGGGGACATTCCATAGGCGTAATGGTTTTTTTATACTGTACAAACTGTATTTTCTATTGCCCTACACCAACCCTACCCCTAAACCTACCCCTTAAAGGAAACTTTGTGCATTTTTACTTTCTCAAAAAAACTCATTCTGTGTGATTTATAAGCTTGTTTCCTCATGGGGACCTCAAAAATGTCCCCACAAGGTCAAAATTGACTAGTATTACTATCCTTGTGTGATAACGTGATAACGTGATAAATACCAGGTACACACACACACACACACACACACACACACACAGAGAGAGCGAACACACACAACGAATATTAGGCTACTACTACTACAGTCTACTTCAGCCATAAAAATTTTAAAACTATGGTAACTTATCCCACAAATGTACTAAAAATTAGAAATTAAACAACTTATACTGAAAGCTGTATGTTTTTAAGAATATACTATATTTAATAATTTATTATGATACTGAAATAAAGCGAGTAATAGCCTAGCTATTTGGTCATGTGATCTCAACATGTTGAGGGGGCGACCCACTCCCATGTAAATTATAAAATTATGACTACTGTTTTCCAGTCTGCTCCTATTATGTACATTTAAACATTTACTTTAAAATTAGGGGAACATTTAACGTCGGGGACAAAAACCCGAAACACGAAAAAAACACAGCGTAAAACAGCAATACCCAGATTGCCTTACGTTATCGGAAATGAGGTTGCACAGACACGCCCCTCGACGCCTTCCAAAATAATCGCGCTTTGTGTATCCAACATGTCTGCGCCCGTGGAGGTAGTTCTGTCTGCAGATTCAGCGGGGCAGCTGTTTAACTGCGCGGTTTTCGACCCTCACTTCGGGTCAGAATTCTTGTCCTATCGCGGGGGTAACACGTCCTCCAGGTCTTTAACGGTCCTGAACGGAGAATACATATTAGGAGCTCAACTCGGCAAGAACTTCATAAACGTGTGGGAGATCCAAAGAAAGGTGGGTAGAGAGCTAAGGTTACTGCATCTGAAAATAAGCTCAGTTCAGAACAAGCGTTCTTCAGTTTAATTAGTTAACTAAAAGAAGATAATCGTTAATGGACAGCTGACATGTCAAACTGGGACAGCGGTGACTTAAGTGCTGCTTTAATATTTAAATTAATTAAATATTACTCGAAAGCCTTCTTACTTTTTAAAAATGTATGTCACATTGTAATAGCTTAAAGTAAAAAAAGCTGAGCTATATTTCATACAAATATTAGCTTAAAAATATTGGTAAATGGTAAAATCTCAACCATGTTATTTGTCAGCGTAATATGCATGTTGCAGTCATCACTGATAATATAAAGTCAAGCTTTTCTCATATTTTAATAAGCAATGTGCAGAATAGACTATTCCAGGATGATGCACAAGTTTTTAATTTTAGGAGAATATCCACCAACATGTGCTTTCTGTCAAAACCCCTTATCCATGATGCATGATTTATTAGATTGTACTGGTCTTAACCCTGGGATAAACCTTTTATGCTCAGCTAACACTTTTGAAGAAATGTTTAACCAAAGTTAAACCAAATATAGTTTTTTTTAGCATATATAGATTGATATAGTTTATAACATTTTCTCACCATGGGAATAGCCACAAAAGCTGGCATGGCGTTAAAAACAAACTAACTATTTAAAAAATAGTCAACAGTTTATTGGTTTATCATTGTTAACAGAGATTAAATAAATAAGCATTAGTTATATAGATGATGGAGTTGTGACTGGGTTTGTGATTTAAGACACATGTGCAAAAGACATGGCAGCCTAGACAGGTTTTAAATCTTTGGTTCAGTGAATGAAACTAAAAGTGCACCTGCCAAAAATTTATCAATATTAAAGCTTTTTACAGCCAGAAATATCTGATCTGACTCAAATGTGACACAATTATTACTCTGTTTTCATGCAGTATTTAAACATCAAATTTGAATGGCTGTGACTCCCGATGAATTTATGACGATCTATGATATTCATTAGTCATTGACTGTGGAGTACAGATTGAATGTATTGGCAGAGCATTTCTAAATGCTCTGAATAACTTTCGAACTACGTTTCAGGACCAGCTACAGCAGAAGATTGTGTGTCCTGGGATCGTAACGTGTCTCTGTGCGTCTCCTGATGGCCTCTATGTCCTGGCAGGCATTGCTGAAGCTATATACCTGTGGGAGGTGAGGAGGAGGGTTTTGGCTATCAAGAAATATCACACTGTTTTTCTTAGTTTTTACATAATTCTCATTTAGTTAACTCATTAAAAAAATGTCAAATGCATGCTCTTCTATGATGATTTTTTACTTAAAATTCACTATTATTTTGGGGGGCATAAATGAAAAATTCATATGACTGTGTGATTGACTGCGATTGTGTGTCAAAGTCTTTTCAAATATACAATTTTTTAGACACATTAGTTCAGGTTGTAAAATGCCATATGGTGCAACTCCTAAAAAAACAGTAATATTTATGAAATAAAAAAATACTTGAAAAATATATTTAAAAACTTTGAAAATAACTCCCATATATTAAGGTGTAAGGAAAATGTGTAATTACTTTAAAAGTTTAAGACCATATGAACAATATGAATGCAAAGCGTTTATATTTCTTGGCACATGTCTTTTAAGCTGGATTTATTGTGGACTCTTTCTTTTAATACTTTCTTATAGATGTCAACAGGAAATTTGCTGGCTATTTTGAGTCGACACTATCAGGACGTGAGTTGCATCCGTTTCACTGATGACAGCAGTCATTTTGTGTCAGGAGGGAAAGACAATCTGGCTCTCATATGGAATCTCTCCAGGTGCGTTTTTTTTAAGGTTAAAGGCGTAACTAATTCATTTTCCTCTTGTGTTTCATGTTACTGTTACGGTGGATGATAAGTCTTCGACATAATGATCCCGGCGTATCCTCTCCTCGTGAGAGAGAATCTACAGAACGATTTTTTCCTCACGGTCGTCCATTGTCAACTACGCCTCCCACCTCAGTTGCACATGCAGGAAGTGGTATTGAAGTATCTTTTTTACCTTTTTGACTTGAGTAATGAGCTTACTAATATTTGGCAGATTGGTAGAAAAGCAGCAAAAACATGAATACATTTTTCACTGTTTTAGCTTTCTCTTCTCGCATAGTACACCAAGCACTTTAAGTGACATAATATATTTAGTTCATTCATGACAACTCTCTGAAGATTTTAGCATGGTGATGGATGTTAATGTATCTGGTTTTGGCGGAATAGATCTGCTACGCTGCTGCTGAATTGCTGCTGCTGTTGGTTATTGCTGTAGTGGTAGATTATTGCTGATGCTGCAAGCAAGTACAGGAACTTGCTACAGCCAATACATTTGCGTGAGTATTTAAGACGTACTGCTGCTGCACAAATAGCATATAAAATAACCCGTAGCAGATCTTTACAGGTGGAGCTGGGGAAGGTGGAGGGTTTCAGAGAAACTCTGAAAGTGCTCTGCAGGAAACTCAAGTGAATGCTAGCCAGCCATATGAATGCAAGGCAGTAAGCTCATTGGCTGCATATGCAGCATGAACCAATCAGCTTGTGCCAAGTCGTTTAACTCTCTGAATATCATCAGTTATGTTAACAACCCATCAGCCTGCGCCATCTAAAGTTTCATGACTGAACTATATATTTAAACTAAAAGGTGACATTGTAAAATTGCCTGCTTGTTGAACCTTGGAATGTTGAGAGATGAGACGAATATTAAAGGGTTCACACAAAAGAAAATTGTAATTTACTCACCCTCGTGTTGTTTTGAAACCCGTAAGACCTTCGTTCATCTTTGGAACACAATTTAAGATATTTTTGATGAAATATGAGGGCTCTCTGACCCTCTCATAGACAGCAAGGTAACTACCACGTTCAAGGTCACTACCACATCACTGGTTCAACTGTAAAGTTACAAAGCTACAAGAATACTTTTTTGCGCAAAGAAAACAAAATAACGACTATGTCATTTTCGTGGAATACAATTGAGAAGAGACAAATGAGTGATTTGAAATGAAAACCTTATTTGATATATACAGTGGGTACGGAAAGTATTCAGACCCCCTTACATTTTTCACTCTTTGTTAAATTGCAGCCATTTGCTAAAATCATTAAAAAGTTAATTTTTTTTCCTCATTAATGTAAAAACAGCACCCCATATTGACAGAAAAAAAAACAACACCACAACGACACGGTGACATTTTTCAGATTTATTAAAAAAGAAAAACTGACATATCACATGGTCCTAAGTATTCAGACCCTTTGCATCAGTATTAGTAGAAGCACCCTTTGACGAATACAGCCTTGGGAGTCTTTTTGGGAAAGATGCAAAAAGTTTTTCACACCTGGATTTGGGGATTTCCTCTGCCATTCCTCCTTGCAGATCTCTCCAGTTCTGTCAGGTTGGATGGTTAACGTTGGTGGACAGCCATTTTTAGGTCTCTGCAGAGATGCTTAATTGGGTTTAAGTCAGGGCTCTGGTTGGGTCATTCAAGAACAGTCACAGAGTTGTTTTGAAGCCACTTCTTCGTTATTTTAGCTGTGTGCTTAGGGTCAGTCTTGTTGGAAGGTAAACCTTCGGCAAAGTCTGAGGTCCTGAGCACTCTGGAGAAAGTACTTGGTACTAGATATCCCTGTACTTGGCCGCATTCAACTTTCCCTCGATTGCAACCAGTCGTCCTGTCCCTGCAGCTGAAAAACACCCCCACAGGATGATGCTGCCACCACCATGCTTCACCATTGGGACTGTATTGGACAGGTGATGAGTAGTGCCTGGTTTTCTCAACACATACCGCTTAGAATTAAGGCAAAAAAGTTATATCTTGGTCTCATCAGAACAGAGAATCTTAATTCTCACCATCTTGGAGTCCTCCATGCGGACTTTAATGTGTCGTGCACTGAGGAGAGGCTTCTGTCGGGTCACTCTGCCATAAAGCCCTGACTGGTTGAGGGCTGCAGTGATGGTTGTCTTTCTACAACTTTCTCCCATCTCCCCGACTGCATCTCTGGAGCTCAGCCAAAGTGATCTTTGGGTTCTTCTTTACCTCTCTTCACCAAGGCTCTTCTCCCCCGATAGCTCTGTTTGGCCGGACAGCCAGCTCTAGGAAGGGTTATGGTCGTCCAAAACGTCTTCCATTTAAGGAATGGAGACCACTGTGCTCTTGGGAACCTTAAGTTGCATCAGAAATTTTTTTTGTAACCTTGGCCATATCTGTACCTTGCCACAATTCTGTCTCTAAGCTCTTCAGGCAGTTCCTTTGACCTCATGATTCTCATTTGCTCTGACATGCACTGTGAGCGATAAGGTCTTATATAGACAGGTGTGTGGCTTTCCTAATCAAGTCCAATCAGTATAATCAAACACAAATGGACTCAAATGAAGGTGTAGAACCATCTCCAGGATGATCAGAAGAAACGGACAGCACCTGAGTTAAATATATGAGAGTCACAGCAAAGGGTCTGAATACTTAGGACAATGTGATATTTAAGTTTTTCTTTTTTAATAAATCTGCAAAAATGTCAACAATTCTGTGTTTTTTTTGTCAATATGGGGTGCTGTGGGTACAGTAATGAGGAAAAAAAATTAACTTAAAAATTTTAGCAAATGGCTGCAATATAACAAAGAGTGAAAAATTAAGGGGGTCTGAATACTTTCCGTACCCACTGTATATTATGTTTTTTATTATATTATATATTTTGTTTTTCAAAACTGGACATATAAAACATAATATATAAAGGGTTTCTTAATATATATATACAGTTAGATCCATATATATTTGGACACGGTCACAATTTTCACAATTTTGACTCTGTATGCCACCAGAATAGAATTAAAATGAAACAATCAAGATGAAATTGAAGTGCAGACTTTAAGTTTTGATTCAAGGGGTTGAAAAAAAATAACAAACGCTTATAGGAATTACAACCATTTTTATGCACAGTCCTCCCAAATTCAGGGGCTCAAATGTAATTGTAATAAATATAATAAAAAATAAAATGTTAATTTTTAATATTTTGTTATCTTTTTCAGGCAATGACTGCCTTAAGTCTGGAATTCATGGCATCACCAAAGACTGGGTTTCCTCTTTTTTGATGCTTTGCCAGGCCTTTACTGAAGCTGACTTCAGTTGTTGTTTGTTTGTGGGTCTTTCTGCCTTTAGTTTTGTCTTCATCAAGTGAAATGCATGCTCAATCAGGTTGAGATCAGGAGATTGACTTTGCCATTGCAGATTATTCCACTTTTTTTACCTTCAAAAACTCTTGGGTTGCTTTTGCTGTATGTTTTGGGTCATCGTCCATTTGCACTATGCAGCGCCACCCAATCAACTTTGCTCCATTTGACTGAATCTGGGCAGAGAGTATATCCCTGTACACTTCAGAATTCATCCAGCTGCTTCTGTCTTCTGTCACATCATCACTGAACACCAGTAACCCAGTGCCACTGGACATCATGCATGCTCATGCCATCACACTGCTCCACCATGTTTCACAGATGATGTTGTATGCTTTGGATCATGAGCTGTTCCAAGCCTTCTCCATGCTTTTTTCTTCCTGTCATTCTGATACAGGTTGATCTTAATTTCAGCCGTCCAAAGAATGCTTTTGCAGAAGTGGTCTGGCTTTTTTAGATATTTTTTGGCAAAGTCTAATCTGGTCTTGTTTGCACCTTGTGGTGAATCCTCTGTATTTGCTCTGGTGACGTCTTCTCTTGATTGTAGACTTTGCCAGTGCGTGCTAACTCCTGGAGAGTGTTCTTCACTTGGCTGGATGTTGTGAAAGGGTTTTTCTTTACTATGGAGAGGATCCTCCGATCATCCACCACTGTTGTCCTCCGTGGACGTCCAGGGCTTTTTATGTTGCTGAACTCACCAGTGCTTTTTTTTTTTTTTCATAATGTACCAAACTGTTGATTTGGCCACTCCTAATGTTCATGATATCTGGATGTTACCCCATTAGTATATATATAATTTATATATATAATAAATATACACAGTACATACACGTATTTTATGTAAATAAAAACTTTTATTTTGTATGCGATTAATCGCGATTAATCGTTTGACAGCACTTATACATATACATATATATATGTTTGCTTATTTATTTATTTATTTTAACATGACAAAGACAGTACAACAAATATCTCTGGCGTATCATGTGTGATATCTTTATTTATTTTGACAATAATGTCACAATGCAAAAACATCCTTAATGTTCCAAAAATGAGCTTATTTTTATTCATTCTTGTTTCTTTTGATTTTTGGGGTGAAATATAACCGAGACATGTTCTTTCCCAGGCTTTCTGAAACAGGGTTGCCTCCACGTTACGGACAGTAGATGGCGCTGGGAGTGTTTTCAATGTTTTCCAGCAGGTGCAGATGGTGAAATAAATCTAGATAAACAACCTTACATCTCCACTTTGTTTCAAGATGGCTTTAAGAGCATCTCAACCAGAGTAATTAAGATTTAAAGCATGTGAAAAACGACTTTTAATTGGCTAAAATCTGCAGCTCTGGTTTGTCTAACCCTGAGGCAGTTTTTCCACTGCTTTCAGATACGTTGCTTCAATTCGGCTTCCAAGCTGTTTGTGTTCAGCCGATCTGTCCGTCTCTATTGTGCTGCGCTGTTATTGTTATCGATCTGAAGTAACGTACTTTGAAGCCATAGAGGTGAGACTGATGAGCAAAGACATTCACCTCAAGGCTTTCTGAGCATTATCAATTATGAGAGATGCCCAAACTTGTGGTATGTTTTTGAAGACTTGCAGTTTGAGGCTTCCTGCTGCATTTGACGTAACAGCTGGTTTTGAACTGAAGGTTGAAGGAGAAGGCCAGTGATGTCTCGCGGTCATGTTTGTTTGATGGCATTAGTTAAGGTAAACCAGGCCAACGGGCTGCAATGTATGAAAGAAGGAGGCAGGAGAGAGGCGCGCAGCCATCAAACCAGGATGAATAATTCAGCGTCTGTCTCTGAGTTTTGAAAGGAGATGACGCGCATCTATTATTCTGTATCTGTATCGCTCGACAGAATAACCTCTCAGCCATCACCATAATCAACATTCCCTGACCCTCACATGCTGCTGAGAGGTCTGGACTTCAGAAATCACACACAGACGTGTGAGTTCACTGCGCTCCGTTTCACCTATAGTGAGCTGCCTATCTAGATGGCATTTTAGGGCCCAGAAAGGCATAAAATGCTTTTGAACGGTCCCATGATGACAAAATATGCTTGAGTCTGCAATAAATGTCACATTTCTCTGGAATATTTGCCAGCGTAGACCAGGGAGGTCTTTAATGGTTTAATGATGCTCATTTTTTTGTCTAATCTGTTCAAAAATACATTGAAAATGCCATTCATACACACAGAATGCACATGAATACACTTTTTCTATCATGAGCGTGTTTTTATTTCTGAACCAAAATTCACTTTTATGTATTTGTTTGTGGTGAAAACTCAAAAATGGCAACTGTCCTGGAATTTTTTTTAAAGAGATTTAATAAGGTTTCCTTTTCAAGAATTTTAGTTTGACATAATGTTTTGTTATTCAAAGTCATGCCTGTTAAGCTAGTAAATCATTTTAAGCTTTTTATGACACGCACGTTTAGTTTAGGTCGTTAAGTGTTGTTCAGTGGTGTTAATGTTCTCTAAAACTGATACTAAAAATGCTATTAATTTAAATGAAGCTGAAATAAAATGTAAATATCAGATGGAAAAACAAATATTGTTGCTTTGGCAGCTAACTGAATATAAGTTGAAGTACTAAAAACTAAAATAAAAATAAATAATCAAAAACGATGTTATTTAAACGATCAAATAATTTGAGATATTTATGAAACCGCATTGTTCGTTTAGGTTGTAAAATATCATTCATTGACATTACTGTTATCTAAAACAGACTAAAACTATTAAAATAGTTTGCATTTATTTAAATTAAGCTGAGATAAAACTAAAACATAAATATTAGGTGAAAAATGAAAACGATGCCTTGACAGCTAACTGAATGAAATAAGTTGAAGAATAAAGGTAAATAAAAAAAAAAAAAACTGGCATAAAACTGAAATTCAAAGGAAAGCTGTAATACAAATGAAATATAAAAATATTACATATCTAAAATATAAACAAAATTAATCAATAATTTATATAAATATAAATGTCATGTGGTGTGACTCTCCAAAAATAGTGTGTTGTTAAGATGTGTTGTTACTTTTGACTTGGTTACACCACGTGACATTAAATTAAAACATTTCTGGAAAATGACATACGTTTTTTTTTATAAATATGAAGCAAATTTGAATACTTGGCTCTATTAACAAATTGAATACTTGGCTCTGTTTTTTTATTTATTTCTTTTTTTTTGTGGACACCCTTCAAAAGGATAGTTCACCCCAAAATGAAAAGTTCTGTCATGAATTACACAAATTAAGATATTTTTGATGAAATCCGAGAGCATGCATTGTGGTACTCTCATGCACATGTGTCGAATACTGACAAGGACGAAAAGAAATTGTTGAATAAAGTCATTATTTTTGTTTTCTTTGTCCACAAAAGGTATTTTCGTAGCTTCATAACATTACAGTTGAACCACTGATGTCACATGGGTTATTTTAAGGATGTCCTTACTACCTTTCTCGTCCTTGAACGTGTTAGTTGCATTGCTGTCTATGGAGGTTTCAGAAAGCTTTCGCATTTCATTAAAAATATTTTAATGTGTGTTCCGAAGATGAATGAAGGTCTTACGGGTTTGAAACGACATGAGGGTGAGTAATTAATGACAGAATTTTCATTTTGGGTGAGCTCAGCTAACCCTTTAATTGTCATTGATCCTAATAACAGAGAAGAGCTTCTCCTATCTCAATGGCAGTTGTTTAGCTGGCGCATGCACCTCTGGAAGTACATGACTTTGTTTGGATCACGTTTTGTTGTTTGCCGGGTGTATTTACGTTTATTCTTAGCAACACCAGTCTGGGCTCTTATTGATTCCTTTACCGCATGTTGTCACCAGCTTAATCGTGTTTGCCCGTAAACATCGCCCCTGTTCTGCACTCGGGTTTCTGCTTTAAGTTGAATCGTGCCCGTTAGTGTTGACTGTGACCTTGCTGCTGAGCGAGCGACGCTAAACGCAGCGATGCATGAAGAATGAAGAACTGTGAATAACGAGGGGAATCTAAAGTGAGAGAGGGGGACACAGACTCACTGACGGATGCAGGACAGAGCGAGAGCGGAGACTGATTGCAGTGGACACACCTTCTGCCAGAGAGCTGCGCAAAGCTTTTATGTCAAACCAAAAACTCTTACGTGGCCAGTCAGTCACAACAAAGTCTCTTTGTTTTCATTAACCATAGTCTCATGTAATTATATCAGAAAATCTCTTAAAAAGTCTCTTATGCTCACCAAGGCTGCATTTAGTTGATCAAAAATACATTTAAAAACAATACAAATTACAATACAATACAATGCAGTGCATTTTTATTATCAACCATGGTTGAAATTAATCTTTGACCATGCCAATACCAGACACAAAACACATGCCACAAAACACAAATAAAAACCACCATACTCATAACCAAATCACATAACCTTTTGATTAATAAATCCAATCACAGCAGGTACAAAGGATCTTTCATAAATATTTCTTATAAACATATTCATATTGTGAAATGTTATTACAATTTAAATTTACTTTTTTCAATTTTCGGAATTCGTGATTTATTCCTGTGATGTGAATTTTCAGCATCATTACTAGAGTCTTCAGTGTCACATGATCCTTCAGAAAACATTCTAATATGCGGATTTGCTGAAACATTTCTTAAACACTTTTTTTTCTCAAAGAATGCTGAAAAAATGTATCACAGATTCCACAAAAATATTAAACAGCACAACCGTTTTCAGCATTAATGATAAACAGCATTAATTTGAAATATAAATGGCTTGCAACATTTGAAATCTATTAAATATATTACGTGATAATGTAATATATTAAATAGAAAACAGTTATTGTAATAATATTTCTGTTTATGTCGTTTTGATCAAATAAATGCAGCCTTGGAAAGCAGAAGCATTAAAAATGGGGAAAAAAACTGTTCAAAACATTATAAATTCTGAATGATTCCAGACTTTTGACAGTTATGGATTTATAACGATACATACCAAAATATACATATTTTTATGGAAAACCTCCAGTTCATAACGGAGTTTATATAACTGAGTATTTTTGATCTCTTCATAACAATCGAGTCAAAAAAGGTTATTAATAAAAGGAGCATGTTTTACAAGAAAATAGGCCTACTATTTAAGTCTTTCTGCTTAACATTTTTTGTAAACATTTGTGAAATTTACTAGCAATTTCTAGTAAAAGAATTTCTAAGTAAATCCTGCACCAGTTTTTTTCAGCATATATAATTTTCAGCTTGTTGCGATTTAAATTTTTATTTTTTTTAAACAAAAAATGTGAAAGGTATTTGTTGCAAATGTAACAATGCATTGTTAAAAATAAAGGGGCACGTTTTTTTTTTAAGGAATAGAATTAGAATAGAGAGTGCTAGAGTTAGAGGGTCAAATACAGATGGAAGAGATGTGTTTTTAGCCAATTCTTGAAGATGGCTAAGGACTCAGCTGCTCGGATTGGTCATTCCACCAGGAGTGAACAGTTAATGTAAAAGTCAGTAAATATTTTGTGCGCTTGGGATGGCATAACGCAAGCTTCTAGAGGGCACATAAGTCTGAAGTAATGAATTTAGGTAAAGGGGTGCAGAGCCAGTGGTGGTTTTGTAGGCAAACATTAATGCCTTGATTTGAATGCAAGCAGCTACTGGTAGCCAGTGCAAATTGATAAACAGAGGTGTGATGTGCATATAAATGCCATTATGATGTCTTAATGATTTTATAGTGGTATATGTTGTCCTAAAAGTCACAGTTTATTTTACATTTTATTTGAACCTTTTCTGGGGTTCTGATGAAACTATGTATAGAGACCAGGATCGGGTGTGGACACTTTTGACATGAGACCAGTGATTCTTTTTGACCAAAGAAGCCCCATCGTTCCCCATTATGGTCACAACAAAGTTTCCTGTATTCAGTTGTGGTAATTAAAAGAAACTAGGAGTATTGATATAATACATTAATTAACCCTGATTCATTTTGTGAATCCAGAAGTTTGAAGAACTTCAGACTGCTATGATAACTCACATGAACACAGCAGAAGTGAACTGTGGACCGAAGGAGAGACATGGACGCTCACCCAGAACTAGGAAACTCAATTAATGCAAATGTAAAATTGAGCACAAATCAGAAATGATCCTCACTCTCTCAGACATAAAAACGCAGATGTGTATGACAGATGTTGTTTAAGACGGGTCGGCCCCTGAGCTCGCCCAGCGGTGCCGCGTCAGGCAGCGGTGCTGACAGAATGGGGTTCCATTCTGTCTCATCTCACTTTATCTGCCCTTGTGTTTCCATCTGGATCTACTTCTCGTCTCCGCATCTCTCTCATTCAGTCTTTTTCTTGAGGCTGATCATTTGGCCAGACACATGCAACAGTCATTAGCAGTGTGACTCTACACAAGTTCAGATTACTGAAAAATGCTTGGAAAACAGTTGCCTTATTTTTTATGCAAACTTAAAGGGAAAATTCAAGTAATCAGCTAAAAGTGAAGAAATCAAACTCTTCCTGTATAAATTAAGCAATATTAAGTTTAATATGTCAGTTTCAGTTAATATATTCTAGAATGTCTACTAATGTTTTTTCATATTTGATAGTAAGATTACTGTTAATTCATTAAATACTGTTACATTTTGTACTGCAAAAGTTATTTTCAACATAGATTTAGTCTTCCATTTTAAGCAATAGAGATATAGAAATAAGTACAATTGATTTCCAACATTTTTTCAAGTAAACAGAGCATGTTTTAGCAGAATTAAGGGATATGGCAAATTGTGAAATCGAATATGAAAATAAATAACTTGGAAAAAGTGCTTTGCATAAAGTTAATAGCATAACCGCAATAATTATTTTTGAATAAATTATGTACATACATGATGTATATTGTATATTATGTAATAAAAATTGTTTCTGCATATTATTATACACTTTAAAATAATGAAGCAAAAATCAGTATTAAAACATAAAACCATAATAACCTCTAATTAACATGCTGATTAATTGTTTGTATATGATGTATGCGAGTTGTTAAAGACAGACATTTGCAAGTTTTTCTAAATATTTTACATTTCAATTAAAAACACAAAAGCTATAAATCATAAAATGACACTAAAATGATATTGTTTATGTATTTTATTTAAAGCTTGAGAGTGTGTGAGATTCTTTTACAGTAAGAACAATGAATTTCATTAAAAATTTTTTTTGAAAGAATAGTGGGTGTCAGGAGCATAGAGCAAGAGATGTGTATGAGGCATTAGAAGTTAGATATCATTTAAATGCACATGATCCAATAAAAAGCTAAAGAATGAACAATGATCAAAAACCATCTCTGTCATCAATCCATGAGACTCTGTATATTTGACATTTGATTCATTCTTTTTTCTTCTCAATTTGGACTATTTTAATGCGTGTAATAATCCAATATGTGCAACCAATTTTATATATACATAATATATGTGAATCATTTATGTAAAAATAATAATTATTGCTGCTATTTCATTAACTTACTAAATGATTGCACATTTTTTCTTTGCATTTTACACTAAATCATTTGCATTGCTTCTTAATGACTTTTATTTTAATATTTTTTCCAGATGTTGACATCCAAACAAACAAAAAAATATATGTGTATATAATCCTCTACAGAAAGGCACAGTATAGGATGTGGTGTGATATCTACAATCATTGAATCTTATAAAGTAATACTTTCAAGGTCAAGGCTTGCCATTGATTCTTGTATAGAGAGAAAATTAATATCAATCTTAATATTTCACTTACACCCAGTGTATTATATTTTATTATTTCACATTCATCAATTTTTAATTAACTCATCACACAAGTAATATGTGATAGAATTGATGGCTCTCATGATTAATTATTGTTGTCCTGAGCGTGTCGTTTATTATAAAGACTTCATAACAGCAAGGTAATGAAAAATTGCGTATTGTGTTTCAGCGTTGTTCAGTTGGATTCGTCCCGCACACCAGAACCGTGCCACATTCTTTCCCGCCACTCCCTCCCCATCACCGACATCCACTGTGGCCTGATGGGACCACAAGCCCGTGTTGCCACCGCATCCCTGGACCAAACCGTTAAGGTGAGTTTTGCTCGGCTTGTCGTAAAGGATGGAAATTACATGCATCACTATATCTGAAATGTATATTTATATTATAGCAATCCTATAACCTCACATTGAATTTTTCATTGCAAGATAAATGCATTACATTTTTGAATGCATTTTTATACAACACAACAACAAGGAGGTAATTAACATGGATTGTGTTTGCTTTCAATTCAATTCTTTATAATAATAAGATTAATAGAAAATTGATTTTTGCGGCTTGTTCAATTAAGTTAATTAAATCAGCTACTGCAACACAATCTGTAAAGATTTTGTCACAACTTCATTTTATTCTATGCAATGTTAGCAGTATGCAGTGTTATTAGACATGATACGTCATTAGCGCGTTGCATTACGCTATTGCAGATCGAGCGAGAATGGAAGGCGTTATTATTGTAATATTATGCGCTTTGTACTTTAATGTTTTCTCACCGGTGAATGAGACCATTTTCCACAAGGTTTTTTTTTTTTTTTTTTTTTTTTGGTCCCCGTTTTTCCCCCCCCCCCCCCCCCCCCCCCCCCCCCCCTTTTTTTTTTTTTTTTTTCACGTGTCGCAGGTTAGCCTCTGGTCTGTCTGTGCACGTTCATGTGTTTTGGAGGAGGTGTGGCTTTGGAGAGTGATTTGCAGGGAGGGTGGGATCTTATGCTTTCAAAGCTAGCTTGATATTGCTGCAATCACCTACCTTACCTTTAAGACTATTTACAGCTATATTTGCAAAAATAAGCAAAAGGACAAAATAAATATATAGAAAAATGTAATTACACACACACACTCTTATATAATAATTAATAATACATGATACAAAATAAATATAAAACTTATAGCCATTGTTTGGTAAAACCTGTTTGAATTAGAGAAATATCAAAAAAAATATGTGACTGCAACTTAGTAATATAATGTAAGGTAAGGCAAGGCTGTTAGGGGCCGTTCACACAGAATGCATCTTTGCATCTGAAAATATGAGATGCAGCACTCAGAAACATATTTATAAAAAAGCACACTGCAGAATGCCTGCTTCACCATGTTTGCATCAATAAAACTGTTTCCATCCATCCCCCCCCCCCCCGTGTTTCTGTTAACAAAGCTGTAATCACCTGCCCGCCTCCGGATCTTCTGATTGGTCCATTGTTTTGGACATTGATGAATTGATGACTGACATTGATGAACGCCGCTGCATGTAAAAGTTGAAATTGTTTTAATTTGCCACGGTTCTTAAATAACAACGGGCACATGAGCCCCGCCTCCGATTTCTGATTGGCATTGTTTGGCATTGATGAATTGGATGACTGAGATTGATGAACGCCGCTGCGAGGCGAGACACGAGCACAACAGTCACACTAGGGCTGCACAATTAATTGAATTTCTAATCGCGATTACAATTACGGATGCCACAATTACGTAATGGTTCAAAGTGGCAATTAATAATTCAAAGTCCACTTATGTTATTCTGCGTGCTTAAGATGCATTTTTTTTCTTTCTACGTGTTATCTTAAGGGTTTTTCCATTGTTTTAATTTTAGTTTTAGTATAACACTATAATACCATTCATATTTTAACTTTTTTATAATTTAAAGAAGAAACCAATCCGATGAATAGTTGACATTTGAGGCTTAATACTATATAAAAGCACAAAACGTTTTTCAGTTAGAGTGTTTTCAGCTTGTTTATTTTCATATAAAAATACAGCATGCAGTTGCATCAAACAATGGTATAAACATCATTCCATGTAAATTGTGATAATCGTAATTAATAATTGCAATTACAATTTTAAGGGAATAATCGACAATTATGATTTTTGTCATAATCGTGCAGCCCTAAGTCACACACATCCGTCTTGAGTGTTTACATAGAAAAACTATGGAAAGTAGCACATTGGACTGGAAAAGCATATTCTGTATGAACGGCCTCTTAAAATAGAGCAGTTTTTTCAAAGAAACACTGAATGATGGTGCAGACTGGTCAAACAAATTATTTTTTTTGCCCAGAAAGCTTTAATTTAATTGCATAGCAAAGTTTTCCTAAATGTAATTGAGGTTTTTTTATTTTGGTGTAGTGTCTAACATCAATCATATCACAATACATAAAAGATACAGTGGGTACGGAAAGGATTCAGACCCCCTTAAATTTTTCACTCTTTGTTATATTGCAGCCATTTGCTAAAATCATTTCAGTAAATTTTTTTTCCTCATTAATGTACACACAGCACCCCATATTGACAGAAAAACACAGAATTTAAATTTTTGCAGATTTATTAAAAAAGAAAAACTGAAATATAAAATGGTCCTAAGTATTCAGACCCTTTTTTCAGTATTTAGTAGAAGCACCCTTTGATCTAATACAGCCATGAGTCTTTTTGGAAAGATGCAACAAGTTTTTCACACCTGAATTTGGTGATCCTCTGCCATTCCTCCTTGCAGATCCTCTCCAGTTTTGTCAGGTTGGATGGTAAACGTTGGTGGTCAGCCATTTTTAGGTTTCTCCAGAGATGCTCAATTGGGTTTATTCAGGGCTCTGGCTGGGCCGTTCAAGAACAGTCACAGATTTGTTGTGAAGCCACTCCTTCGTTATTTAGCTGTGTGCTTAGGGTCATTGTATTGTTGGAAGGTAAACCTTCGGCCCAGTCCTGAAGTCTGAGCACTCTGGAGAAGGTTTTCGTCCAGGATCTCCCTGTACTTGGCCGCATTCATCTTTCCCCCGATTGCAACCAGTCGTCCTGTCCCTGCAACTGAAAAACACCCCCACAGCATGATGCTGTCACCACCATGCTTCACTGTTGTATTGGACAGGTGATGAGCAGTGCCCTTTTTTTCTCCACACATACCGCTTAGAATTAGGCCAAAAAGTTCTATCTTGGTCTCATCAGACCATAGAATCTTATTTTTCACCATCTTGGAGTCCTTCAGGTGTTTTTTTCATGTGTCTTGCACTGAGGATAGGCTTCCGTCGGGCCACTCTGCCATAAGCCCCGACTGGTGGAGGGCTGCAGAGATGGTTGACTTTCTACAACTTTCTCCCATCTCCCGACTGCATCTCTGGAGCTCTGCCACAGTGATCTTTGGGTTCTTCTTACCTCTCTCACCAAGCTCTTCTCCCCCGATAGCTCAGTTTGGCCGGACGGCCAGCTCTACGAAGGGTTCTGGTCGTCCCAAACGTCTTCCATTTAAGGATTATGGAGGCCACTGTGCTCTTAGGAACCTTACGTGCAGCAGAAATTGTTTTGTAACCTTGGCCAGATCTGTGCCCTGCCACAATTCTGTCTCTGAGCTCTTCAGGCAGTTCCTTTGACCTCATGATTCTCATTTGCCCTGACATGCACTGTGAGCTGTAAGGTCTTATATAGACAGGTGTGTGGCTTTCCTAATCAAGTCCAATCAGTATAATCAAACACAGCTGGACTCAAATGAAGGCGTAGAACCATCTCAAGGATGATCAGAAGAAATGGACAGCACCTGAGTTAAATATATGAGTGTCATTGCAAAGGGTCTGAATACTTAGGACCATGTGATATTTCAGTTTTTCTTTTTTAATAAATCTGCAAAAATGTCAACAATTCTGTGTTTTTCTGTCAATATGGGGTGCTGTGTGTACATTAATGAGATTAATAAAATTAACTTAAATGATTTTAGCAAATGGCTGCAATATAACAAAGAGTGAAAAATTTAAGGGGGTCTGAATACTTTCCGTACCCACTGTACATGGCACTGTGCATCTTAACATAGTTATAGTTGTTTATTACATCTGTTTGTGTCCATTTATTGTTCCAAATAACATTTCTTGTAAATGCCAGACCACTTTAAAATGCATCTCCACATCCTTATGGTCCGCATGTGCCACCTACACACATCTTTGTATTTTTTCTAATGCTTTATATGGGAAGCCTGTTTTATCTCAGCTAATTTGATATGCTGATGTCTTCATCGGTTCTGTCCAGTTTTTGAAAAATCACTTGAAAAGCATAAATATTTATGAATTCATATTTCTCTGTCATATGCACCTAACGCTGCCTCACTTGTAATCCAGTTTGTAGCTTATTTAACTTGCTAAACTCTCGTAATGGCATCAAGAACTCGGGTCATGAATGGGGTACTTGGCTTGAGATGATGTGCTGTCTTTTCTGTCTTGTTTTATGTGGGAAGATGCTCTTAAATTACTGTTTGCTGCGATGAGACCTTGGATTGTCATTCAGGGGAAGTTTGCATCCCATTTGCGCTTGTTCTTTGTTGATGTGCACTTTTTATAGACCTTGTTAGGCATTTACAAGCCTCCTGTCTTCCAGCTAAAACACTTAAAACGGGGTAATTTTGTTTTAAATGGACAATAATGCACGCTTCCCCTTCCTCAAGTTCGAAACTTTGCTGAAATGTGATTTCCCCATTAATGAATGTGACAGGGTCAGTCAGTAAGTGTCTGGCTGTGATGTAAACTGCATAAGCAGAAGATTGGCGTCTCTGTGCTGCTGTTTCTCCTGGGTGGCTTCAGGTGAAGTGGTTGATTTGACTGAGGAAACTGTGAAGATCAGTGCCGGAGAAAATGATGTCCAGTGTCATGGACAGTACGGGGAAGTACATACTGTTCTACCTGCTCTAGGAACAGAGATCCATACAATATTAAACACATCTGATGCTCACACAAGTTTAAAACCATACTAGGATCGACTGATGGGTGGTGTTGATTGGCTAGTAAATTAAAAAAAGGTTAATTTAAAGGGACAGTTCATCCAAAAATTTAAATTCTGTCATTTACATTTACATTTAGTCATTTAGCAGACGCTTTTATCCAAAGCGACTTACAATTGGGGGATACATAAGGCGATTCTTCTTAATAGAGGCAAACAGACACAAGAAGTGGTTGTAATACCAAGTTCTTAGACATTGTTCCAATAAGTACAAGCTAGAAAGAGAAGGATAATAAGATGTTTTTTTTTATTTATTTTTTTTTTATGATGAAGTCAAGTAGCTTCGAAAGAGATGAGTTTTCAGCTGTCGCTTGAAAATTGTCAGGGATTCAGCATTCCGGATAGGGGTGGGAAGATCGTTCCACCAGCCAGGAGTGGTGAATGAGAATGTTCTGGAAAGTGATTTTTGAGCCTCTCTGTGATGGTACCACTAGGCGTCGCTCACTAGCGGATCTCAGACTCCTGGAGGGGATGTAGATTCGTAGTATTGAGTGGAAGTAGGAGGGTGCTGAGCCTTTGGCTGTTCTATATGCAAGCATCAATTTCTTGAACTTGATGCGAGCTGCAACCTGTAGCCAGTGCAAGGAGATGAAGAGAGGTGTAACATGGCTCTTTTGGGCTCGTTGAAGACCATTCGTGCCGCTGCATTCTGAATCATTTGTAGATGTTTGATTGTGCTTGACGGAAGTCCAGCCAGAATAGCATTGCAGTAGTCCAGCCTAGAGATGACAAGGGCCTGGACAAGAGGTTGTGCAGCATGCTCTGTTAGAAAGGGTTTGATCTTTCTGATGTTGTGCAATGCACACCTGCAAGAACGAGCGGTCTTTGCAATGTGGTCTTTGAAGGTCGGCTGGTCATCAAAGATTGCTCCATGATTTCTGACTTGATGGGGGTAATTGTTGATAAACCTAGCTGTGGAAACAATATACTGATAGTGGAGTGGCAGGGAAGACACGGGGGGGGGGGTGGGGGAAGAAGCCAGTCCTTTGCCATGTTGAGCTGTAAGTGATATTCTTTCATCCATGCCGAGATGTCTTCCAGGCAGCCTGAGATCCGTGCAGCTACCGTTGGATCATCTGGTTGAAATGAGAGATAGAGCTGTGTGTTATCAGCATAGCAATGGAGAAACCATGTGCCTGTATGATGGATCCCAGTGATTTAGTGTATATGGAGAAGAGGAGGGGTTCAAGAACTGATCCCTGAGGAACCCCAGTGCCAAGTTGATGTGCTTTGGATACCTCCCCTCCCCAGGACACCTTGAAAGACCTACCAGTGAGATAGGTTTCAAACCAGCAAAGTGGAATCCCTGTGATGCCCATTGAAGAGAGGGCAGACAGGAGGATCTGATGATTGACAGTGTCAAAAGCAGCAGAAAGATCCAGCAGAATAAGGACTGATGATTTGGAATAAGCTTTTGCAATATGCAAGGCTTCTGTGACTGACAGTAGCGCAGTCTCAGTTTAATGGCCACTCCTGAAACCTGACTGGTTAGGATCCCGTTTGTTGTTCTGTGAAAGAAACAATGATATCTGGTTGAAAACAACTCTTTCGAGGGTTTTCGCTATGAATGGAAGGAGAGAGACAGGTCTGTAGCTATCTATAAGTGAAGTGTTTAATGTGGGCTTTTTAAGCAGTGTGGTTACCTGAGCCTGCTTGAATGCGGTGGGGAAAATGTCTGTGAGAAAAGATGTGTTGGTGATGTCTGTGAGTGTTGGTAAGAGTGTAGGGGAGATTGCTTGGAGAAGGTGTGAGGTGATTGGGTCTTGAGGGCATGTTGTAGGATGGCTGGAGAGCAGAAGTTTTGATACTTCTGTCTCAGTGAGGGGACAGAAGGAGAAGATGGGAGTTTTTGGAGTGGGTGGGGTTGGTTTGAAGTCCTGTGTGTGTGGGGCTGAGAATTGGCTACTAATTGTTCTGGTTTTGTCTGTGAAGAATGTGGCGAAATCATCAGCTGTTATAGAAGTGGTAGGAGGTGGTGGAGGGGGACAGAGGAGAGAATGGAAAGTTTTGAAGAGATTACGTGTGTCTGGAGCGCTGTTGATCTTGTTGTGGAAGTATGAAAATTTGGCAGTATGGACTTCAGCAGAGAAAGATGAAAGCAAAGACTGATACATACTTAGGTCTGACGGATCTTTTTCATCATTTGCTTACCCTCAAGTTGGTCCAAACCAATGAGTTTGGAACTTTATGGTACCTGTTAACTTCCACAGTATATTTTTTTGATTCTATGGAAAGCAATCGGGATCAAAAACTTTTTGGGTACCATCAATACTTCAAAAAAATATTTTTTATATTCAGCAGAACAAAGAAACTCATGCAGGCTTGGAACAACTTGAGGGCAAATAATGATGAAATAATTTTTATTTTTGGGTGAATTATCCCTTTAATACATTACTTCATAATAACCATTACAAAAACTACCTTTCTAAAATTTTTGTTCCATTTCATTAGACTTAATTAGTGGGCAACCAATATATTTTCAATATATATATTATCGCATATATATAATTGCAATTTGGCAATTAAATACTTTAAATGGGTTTAGTTTTCACGGTTATTAATGTATGCAATTTCAGCAATAAAAATTTACATTTTTCTAAAAAGAACAAATTAGTTGTTTATTTTAAGAGATCTATCTTATTATCTCTTGCATATTTAGTATTGCTCTTTAATAAAGAAAAAAGACTTCTTATCCGATTACTCGAGTAATCGATTAATCGATGGAATAATCGGTTGAATACTCGATTACTAAAATAATCGATAGCTACAGCCCTAGTTACACCCCTACTGTGTACATATATAGTATTTACATAACATAACAATCATACATATGTAAGTATTTAGTTCATTTATTACATTTATTATCTTCAATTTTACTCAAAATCAACTGATTAATCACTCTTTCCTTTTTTGTAATTTATGGATAATGGAAGACTCAATTTTCAAATCCAGACGATAAACTGCACTTTTTAGATTAAACTCCAGGATGAGAAACTGCAAACTAGAAGCATCAAAATATCAAAGGAGGCATCAGCAGCAGAGCGTCTCTCCAAGGTCATCCAGAGATCGCCCTGTGGACTCGCTTTGAGTGTTTCCCGCGTGATCATTGAACCTCAGTACTGAATAATTTCCATTTTGTTATTGATACACTGTGAAGAAGTGGAGGACTTATTTGATCTTTCCTGGATCTTTGAGCCCGAGGAACACTTCAGCTCTCACCGCTGATCTACTCGTCGCTTCTAACAATGTTCCGGTGTGATTTTGGATGAGACTTTATTCCTGTTATCATTGACATTGCTTTGACAGGATTACGGCAAAAATCAAGCCCATTATAAAGAAACCACAGGCATGACTGATCTACAGGCTACATGCTCTGAAGATCTGTCATGAACGACTGGCTGCTTAGTCTTTGTTTAAACTGGAGGTGTGCCCGTGGCGCCACTGCACACAGGCATTCAATGTCACACTGAGTGCAATCTCTCATTACCCACAATCCCCCATGGGGCTTTTGCAGGACCGGTTGTTGTCATGACAGAGCTCTAGTGAGGAGAAATGGGTGAATGAGGTGTGGGTGATAATAAAGGGGAGTTTACCTCAGGGTGACTCGCCCCTCTTTTCTCAGGACCGTTTCCGAGATTGTTTTTGGGATGAATGTCCTGACAAAACATGCTCGTAGGTCTCTTATAATCAGCCTCGTCTCACGCTGTCCAAAGCCATTTGAACGCTGTGGTTGGCATCAGGGTCTCAGGGCCAATCTATACCCGAATCGATCAACCCCCAGAAGGAGCCAGCGATTAAAAAATTTGTTTGTGGTGTCCATGGGAATGCGGCTCACGCTGTTTAATTGGGTGACATGTTCTGCACTCGGGTGTTTTGAATGATGCTTGTGTCATGGGCTTCCTGTGTAGATATTGTCATGCCTGGTTTAAGGCTGATGTTTATCGGCTTGGCTCTGCTGTGGAAGATAGCAGCGAGTTGCAGTATTTTGACGTCAGGCGGCATCTTATTCTAGACAGCTGGATGTGGATGTGAGCGCATCCAAAAATGCAACATTTATAAATAATAAATCATAATAAACATTTCTTCTGCCAAGTAGTATAGTTCATTAGTCTAATTGTAGACTGTCAGCAGTTGCCAAACAACTTGGTGCGTTAATATAGAATTCAACTGATGTGCGGTCACAGGTTCATGGGATGCAAAATAATTTTTTTGCATTATTTTTTGGCATAGAGAAGACTATTTTATCTTTTTTTTTTTGTTTTTTTTAAGAAATAGATTTTTCAGCAAGCTTTAAATTGAATTGAGAATACTGATTTGTATAGCAGATTTCAAAAGCGATATTTATCCACCTTTTATAGTGTACATTATAATGAAGTCACTTATAAATTCAGTTGAAGCAAAAAAACTACTTAATTTGGTCTTTTCTCTTTTAATTTTCTGTATTTAAAAAATATAGAATTATCTTTTTTAGAATTATATTAAATTATATATATATACAGGTGCATCTAAAAAAAATAGAATATCGTGAAAAAGTTCATTTTATTTCAGTAATTCAACTCAAATTCTGAATCTCGTGTATTAAATTATTTCAATGCACACAGACTGAAGTAGTTTTTTTGGTTCTTTTAATTGTGATGATTTGGCTCACATTTAACAAAACCCTACCAATTCACTATCTCACAAATTAGAATATGGTGACATTCCAATCAGCTAATCAACTCAAAACACCTGCAAAGGTTTCCTGAGCCTTCAAAATGGTCTCTCAGTTTGGTTCACTAGGCTACACAATCATGGGGAAGACTGCTGATCTGACAGTTTCCAGAAGGCAATCATTGACACCCTTCAAAAGGAGGGTAAGCGACAAACATTCATTGCCAAAGAAGCTGGTTGTTCACAGAGTGCTGTATTCAAGCATGTTAACAGAAAGTTGAGTGGAGGGAAAAAGTGTGGATGCACAACCAACCGAGAGAACTGTAGCCTTATGAGGATTGTCAAGCAAAAAATCGATTCAAGTATTTGAGTGAAATTCACAAGGAATGGGCTGGGGTCAAGGCATCAAGAGCACCACACACAGACGTGTCAAGGAATTTGGCTACAGTTGTCATATTCCTCTTTTTAAGCCACTCCTGAACCACAGACAACGTCAAAGGCGTCTTACCTGGGCTAAGGAGAAGAAGAACTGGACTGTTGCCCAGTGGTCCAAAGTCCTCTTTTCAGATGAGAGCAAGTTTTGTATTTAATTTGGAAATCAAGGTCCTAGAGTCTGGAGGAAGAGTGGAGAAGCTCATAGCCCATTTTGCTTGAAGTCCAGTGTTAAGTTTCTGTGATGATTTGGGGTGCAATGTCAGCTGCTGGTGTTGGTCCATTGTGTTTTTTTGAAAACCAACGTCACTGCACCCGTTTAGCAAGAAATTTTGGAGCACTTCGTGCTTCCTTCTGCTGACAAGGTTTATTGAGATGCTGATTTCATTTTCCAGCAGGATTTGGCACCTGCCCACACTGCCAAAAGCACCAAAAGTTGGTTAAATGACCATGGTGTTGGTGTGCTTGACTGGCCAGCAAACTCACCAGACTTGAACCCCATAGAGAATCTATGGGGTATTGTCAAGCGGAAAATGAGAACCAAGAGACCAAAAAAAATGCAGATGAGCTGAAGGCCACTGCAAAGAAACCTGGGCTTCCATACCACCTCAGCAGTGCCACAAACTGATCACCTCCATGCCACGCCGAATTGAGGCAGTAATTAAAGCAAAGGAGCCCCTACCAAGTATTGAGTCCATGTACAGTAAATGAACATACTTTCCAGAAGGCCAACAATTCACTAAAAATGTTTTTTTAATTGGTCTTTTGAAGTATTCTAATTTGTTGAGATTTGGTGGGTTTTTGTTAAATGTGAGCCAAAATCATCACAATTAAAAGAACCAAAGACTTAAACTACTTCAGTCTGTGTGCTTGACATTTATTTAATACACGCGTTTAACAATTTGAGTTGAATTACTGAAATAAATGAACTTTTCCATGACATTCTAATTTATCGAGATGCACCTGTATATATATTTACTACTAGTTTACTGCGAAATAAACATAAATGAACATCTCATGCCTCATGTAATCAATCAATCAATGTTTTAACCGTGGAAAGACGTCAATAAAACAGCTTCTAAACAAAATGTCACGTAGCATTTAATTTACCTCAGACAGACAAGTCATCATTAGTCGAGCTCGTTAGTTCACTAGAGAAATTAAGTGTAGAGAAGAGCATTTTGCGAAATATTAGACTATATACGCATTATATTTTACTTTACCTGTTTACCATGTCTTATTTAATGTGTTTAAATAAATCTGTTATGAAACAAGTTGACTGCCACTGTGTAAATGAATATATTTCAGCAACAAATAGAAATCATATAGTTTAGAATTTAATTGAAAAAAACTGCGTTACGTGCAATTTACATGTTTGCATACGATTATTAAGTGGATTATTATATTTAAAAATAAATGGTATTTAAATTTAATGTTAGGCATAAACAAAGGTAGATTTTTATCCCTAAGAATATTTTTATTATAATTGAATTTATTTAAAAAAAGAGCAGTTTGTTCAGTAAACCACTGTTTAATAAAATAAAAGCAATTTTATGTTTCGTTTTTCCCCCTGCTGTACCGAAACCATACCGAACCATGACTTCAAATCCGAGGTATGTACTGAACCATCAGGTTTGTGTACTGTTACACCCCTACTATTTACCTTGTCTGTTTAATTTAATTGCCATTATGAATCCGTCCAACATTGTTTTAAAACTGACTGTGTTGTACAATTGCGTGCAGGATGAGAAGAGTGAGTCTGAAATGAGCATTTCAAAGTCAACTCAAGGCAACAAGGTGCTGAGAGGACTTAAACTTTGTCATCTGCATTCAGTCCTTCCCATCTGCCACTTTACTGGCCTGTGAACGACAGGGAAACCTTTCTGTTAGCTGTACCAAAGAGTCCTGAAGATCCCTTTTAAATTAGATTGAAATGCAGCCAAAATCTCTTTGGAAAGCGTTCAAATGCAATAGTCCTTCATTTGATTTTGGGATAGTTTCTTTTGCACTTGAAGTGGTCTTGTTACCAACTTAGCTTTCATTAGTCTTTGTACACTTAGCTTTAGTGCGCCAATCTGTCCATCATCGTTTTTATCATATAAAAAAAAAAAAAAAAATTCACAATATTACTGTTTTACTGTATATAAAAAATTTGTTTTTAACAATACTAAAATTGAAAAACAAATTTGCAAATGATGCTAAATAAACTAGTAGATTTTTCAAAACTGCTATTTCCATGTCTCCTTCTGCAGCAACCAAAATACAGCTCTTTCTTGTCGATTTTGTACAACAACCTGAACTCCCTACAATACTGTATGTATCTATCTACTGAAAGAAAAAGTGAAGAGTGAAGCTTGTTGATCGGGTTCAATGTCAAAGTTGTTTTGCTTTCTAGTCAAACGTCTGAATCCTGCCATGGCTTCCTATTCCGTTTGAACCGAGTCTGTTTATGAATTTCATATAGGTTTATATGAGGTCAGAAAACTGATTTCTGCTGGCCTTGAATGGAGTTAGTCATCATTATAATGGATAGTGGGTCGAGTCATGCAGTATATTGAATTTTATATTTATATAAATAAATACAGCCTAAAGGTATGTGAAATGAATAAGCTATGTGAAACATTTTGGAAAAATGGCATTGAAAATGCAGTCTTGGCAGAATTTAAAGGCCAGTTTTTGAATGTTTCAACCAGTAAATGAGTTTTTTGTTTGTTTATGGGTGTCTCTTAGGCGCTTTTTAATTCAACTCCTTTTAAGCCAGTGAAAAGTGGTGCTTTTCGGTGGTGGAGAAGCACAGACGTCACTTATCAAAGGCTGAATATGTACTTTAAAGCTTCATCTCATGCTACCATTAAACTAAAATTGTTGTTTTTTTTCTGATATTTGTTGGCTCCAGTCACTCCCTCCCCGTTTGTGCTCTATCCCCTTTAGACAAAGTGGTCGCCATCAGATTGCAATCAATCAAGTTGATCATTTTGATGTTTAATCCATCCCACTGTTGTTCATTAGTCATCTGAGCTCAATAGCATCGGCTACAGTGGATTACGGCCTGTCAGTCATCGTAGATTAATTATTTTGTCTGTTGTTGTCGTGAGGGGATTCTGGGAGGTCACATCGCACAAAGACATGGGCTTGTTAGCGCAAGAGGGATGGAGAGGTGTCTCTGTGTCAAACTACAGACTGATCGCTTTTGGGTGTTTAATGATGGTTAAAAACGTCTAACGGCTGCATGGATTGACAAACTAGAGTTCAGCCCACACAGATGCACTGCCTGACCTTTGACCAGTGCATTGCACAGCCTGATTTATGAAATGGTCAATTAATTTGGTTGAACAACACATGACCTTTACTCAAGAAGCTTTTATGCCTGTGGTTTCTTATGAGGTTTATTTGAATTATGACTGATATACTGGCTGGGTGTATTAATTGGTTCATTTTTGACCATTTAGAAACTATTCCAGTAGGCAAATTAAAGGGATGGTTTATTCACAATGAAAATATTTTTATTTCTTCTGTTAAACACAAAAGAAGCTATTTTGAAGAATGTTGGTAACCAAACAGTTGACGGTAGCCATTGACTTCCATACTATGGAAAAGAAAATACTATGGAAGTCAATGGCTACCGCCAGCTGTTTGGTTACCAACATTCTTTAAAACATACTTTTGTGTTCAGCAGAAGAAACAAAGCTCATCGGTCTGAAAAAGCGAGGTGTGCTGTGATTGGCCAGCTATCCAGTGCGTTGTGATTGGCCGAATACCTCAAGCGTGAGACGGAAATGTTACGCCCCTCACCATATTGTGATAATGCCCTGTCAGGCCGGAGCGATGATTCAAAAACATGAAAACCCTTTATAAACAAGGCATTTGTTGCATCCCGTGGGGACATAATTACGGATTATAATGACTTAAACGGTCTTTTTACGCGTTGCGTTGCATCCCGCCATGTAAACATAAAACCATGTCTGCATTTGTGATCGGAGAAATGACAAACAACAAGCCCTACTCTACACTGCCCAAAAAACTTATTTGTTTAAATTTTTTTTTTTTTTTTTTTTTGGATTAAAATTTTTTTTAAAATGGGGGGGGGGGGGGGGGGGGGGTTTTTTAAAAAAAAAAAAAAAAAACATGTGTTTTGGAAGGGTTTGGGGTGTGTTTTGTTTTGTTGTTATTTTGTGGTTAAATGTTTTTTTTTTAAAAAAAAAAAAAAAATTGGGGAAAAAAAAAAAAAAAAAAAAAAAAAAAAAAAAAAAAAAAAAAAAATTTTTAACAAAAAAAAAAAAAAAAAAAAAAAATAAAAAAAAAAAAAAAAAAAACAAAAAAAAAAAAAAAAAATTTTACATATAAAAATATAAAAACTCTTTAATCGAAAAAAAGCCGTACTTCCAGTATGTGAGTTCTAACAGCCGGCATTGAGTCTACCTACCAGATCCGGAACAGTCCTCCATAAATTGCTGCACACACGAATATTTGGTTGAAGTGTTTTTCTGGAACCGTGTTGTAAATCCCACTAACCACTGATTGTCTAGTCGTGCCATTTTTGGAAGCCAAACAAAGAGTTTCCCGCTTTCACAAAGAAACAGCATACACACACTGGGTGGCCTAACATTGAGCATAGGCCGGGGCAGCGTGAGGAACGGCGGGAGGGTTAGTGAGCAGAGGCCGTGGCATTGAGATGTCACGGCCGTCGATTTCGACGAAGGAGCGTCCGGAAGGATATGTGACGACCCCGGGCTGGACTCCGCTCGTCCACGGTGAAAGCCGAATCCGGCGATCCACAGTGCGAAGTTGATGTATTTCCTCAGTGATCAGCACGGATCAGCTCCAGGCATGACAGAGCAGATATCATCCTCTTTTGGAAGACAAAACAAAGTAGCTTCGCTTTCACAACTGGCGGCGGCAACAACAAAACTACAGCGAGAATAAAAGTCACGCCTTCTTTTTTTGCGTGAACATTTGGGAGGCGTTATGCAAAGCTTCCAACATAGTGATGTAGACATGTGGGGGCGTGTTAGAACGAGCCGTTTTAGGTAGGTGTGGCTGACTCTTAACTTTTATGATGAATATCTCTTTGGATTTGAGACTTTTAGTCTTTGCACTTTACAGATCTTCTTTATGCACCAGGAGCTTGTAACACTTCAAAGAGAAAGCATTTTAAAAGCATCATATGACCCCTTTAATTTAGTATTATGTAGTGTTTATTAATACTTTAAATTGGCTTTTATTTTCATATTTTCATTTATTTTTTTCAGTTTGCTTTTGTCAGTTTTATTAGTTTTTTATATTTCTGAATAGCTTTATTGTTGTTTCAGTTATCATTTTTTGTATTTTGAGTAGACCTACTTATAGTTGACATTAAGTTGCCAAAGTTTGTCATCTAATATTTATATTTTATATTTGTTTTGGCTCTACTTCAATTACCAAAAAATAATGGTTTCTGTTTTAGTTCTCAATAAAACACTGCCTTGGTCTAGACATTTTTTTTTTACTTTTTTGTAAATTTTGTGAGTTTTTTGATTAAATATTGTGTACACTTAACATTCATTTAAATTCAAATTTCAATTGTAAATTATATTTGTATCATATTTTCTGAACCTTTTAATATAATTAACAGTGTACATATATTTTAATTATAAGTTTTATCTTATTATAAGGTTGTTGTTATATTGTTGTTTTTATTGTTATGATAGATTTATACTGTTTTTTAAAATTATTATCAGAAAATCAGCCACTCTAGATATCTCCATGTTTTTCTTAAAAATGTGCATAAATTATTAAATGATTAAAATGATATGGTTTCTGTTCTGCATGTCTTTTCTAATTCAGTAAATGTGGCTATGTGATAATGGGCAGTTTCCTTTCACTCTTAACATTTTATGACTGGGTCATGGGCATTGATCCTTTTCAGCCAAAATTATTTTATGGGCATTAAACCCACGGTCAGTTTGTCTTCTTTATGATGGGGCATCAATCATGCTGAACTCATGCAGGGAAGGGCTGCGGAGCTCCTCGGTTAATTCTCGTTGCACAAGCTCACATGCAGTATGTTCTTGCTCACTAAGTAAAAAATCTTCCACTTTCCAACTTTATATTTCCATTGATTGAAGATGTTTTAAAAAGCAGCTGTAATTTGAGAATAATGGTTGTTCTCTCCTTACAAGCTCTTCAAGAACAGACCTTTCACTTGGACTGAAAGTTTGAGTTGTTGGCTCTGCAAACTCACTGCAGAGAACTAGAGCTTTCCAAAGCTGAGCTTCTGAGCTGTCTAATGTCCACTTCAGCACTTTCTCTGAGACGATAACACTACATTACCCCTGAACCAATGAGAAACCATCAGACTTTTTGGCAAAAGTGCTACCATTAAGCTGGAAGTTGGAACAGGAGCGTGTAGATGCTGAAGAGATGGCAGTCTTTGAGGATTTGATCATCCTGAGGGAAGCACCGTCCTGACCTAGACAGAGTAACGATTACTGAGAAGTCTTTGTCTTTTTGTATTCACTCTTATCTGGCTCTTCATTCTTTTCTCTGTCTGCCTCTCTTTGTGTCATTATTCAGTTCTAGTTTAATCAATGCAAACGTCAAAGAATCTAATGATTTTGTGTTTTTATTTTTTCTCCACACATTAGTTTATTAAAAAACATTTCTTGAATACACCACTTCTATGCAGGATTTCTGCAGGTCTTAAAAAAATCTTAATTCACGCTTTAACAAATTAAGGCCTTAAAAGGTCTTAAATCAGAGCAGAAAGTGCTAAATTCATTAAGGCATTAAATATTGCATGCACTATGAAAATTACATCTTTGCAGTATTTTGTTTGGTTTTCCAATGCTAATATCTAAACATCTCTAAATAGATATACTATTGATATGTAAATTGAAGATATGATGATATGGCTTGTTTTCTGAAAATTCAACAAAATTAAATGAGTTTAAGCTTAAAACAAGGGCAAATGCCTGTCAATGGGGAATTAAAACTTGTTTTCCCTTTGAATTAAGTTTTTCTGAGCCCATTGGCAGATATTACTTTTTAAAATTATAAACTCGCTTAATTTTGATCAATTTCACATAAAAAACGAAACCATCTAATGTCATTTTGCTTCTCAAGCAGATGGATCTTGATTTAAGAATCTTTAGAAATTTGCACTGGAAAACGACAAAAATACTGTTGAAGAACATCAGTGTTAGGGATTTTTGCCTAAATGGTGATTCACTGTTTTGGATCGCCGCATTTAATATAAGAATGCAAGTACAGAATGATGCATTTGGTGTGCGATAGAGTAAACAGTCATATATACAGATGTATTCATTAGTGAGAAATATGTATATATATATATATGCACTACTGTTCAAAAGTTTGTGATCAGAGTTTTAATGTTTTTTAATGGAGTCTCTTGTGCTCATCAATGCTGTAATCTATTTGACAAATACAGAAAAACTGAATATTGTAGTATTATATTAGTTCAATTAAAGTGTAAAATTATTAATTAAAAAATAATTGAGATCTGTTGGAAGTTGTATTTTTAAACTTTGAACTTTGCTAATACAGGACATTAACATGTAGAGACCATATTGACGTATTATGTTCCCTTTCATTTATTCTTAAAATTGTCTTTGCTTGGTCTTAAAAAGGTTTTAAAATGTCTTAAATCTTCATAAAGCCTGCTGAAACCCCATCTATGATGAACGTATAAATCACCTGAATCATTGAAAGGTCTAATGCAACAGAGCTAAAAAAGAGAAAACGTTAACTTGCGTTACGTAAATAAACTTCAGATTATGATTTATACATACATTTTCTGTATTCTTATAGGGAGAATATTTTATTACTTGAAAACGCTTAACTTTTTAAAAACCATTTAATCAAAACTTTAGTTGAAATAGTCTAAAGGTCAAACATATGAAACCAACTAAGAACTTGGCATGCGTTTCAAACTAGATTATTAAAAGACATCTTGGACCTTTTTTTTTATTGACCAGCTGTATTTCTCTCTCCTCATGTCACAGGTCTGGGAAGTTTCCTCTGGGGAGATGCTCCTGTCCGTCCTCTTCGACGTCGCCATCATGTCAGTGACCTTTGACCCCTGCGAGTATTTCCTATTTTGCGGAGGCAGTGATGGCAACATTTTTCAGGTGTCTCTCTGCAGCACGGTAAGCACTTTAGATGCCGGCATTTCCTGATCACTGGCATTTATTCAGGTCCGATGAGACCTTTGCAATAGAGTTTTTCTCACCATTGTGAAGTTGTTTATGAAATGTTTAATTGGCCAATAGCACATGGACAAGCAGCCTGTTGTGGTTTCATAAGCAATAACGCATCCTGTCTTATCTTCAGTGCATTAGATGGAGAAGATTACAGGCATTTTAACTGGACTCCTGCTTGGCAGCGATTAGATATAAATAGTGTCGAGTCATTTTCTATCAGATCTTTTCTTTCACATAGTCCTGAGAGTAAACTTAGTCAATTTCTGCTGTGAAACGTTTATATGCTGATCTTTGTGATCCTCTGTCCTGATCCTTCACATGTCTCCTCAGCACTGCTGAGAACTGAAGTGAGTGGTTATTTTTTAAATTTTTCTGGTGAGCTCTCTGTTCAGTCCAGGTCAGGGCATCTTAGAAAAAACTCTCAATGCTGAAAGGCAAAAATTAATGTGTTTCCTCACATTCTCACCTCGCTTCACCTTTACACTTCTCTTAAAGGGAATTTCAGATGAAACGTATACAGGTGTCATGGCCATTGTCAGTTTCACTTAAAGCCCATGTAGTTTTGCTGGATCATTGGAAGTAGGTTATTCCCCAGCAGGTGCCTTTGGCTTTGAGAAGATATGAGGCTCAACCAGCGGAAACATCTGTTTACGGAGAACATTGGTATTGGGAAGTTTGTGGAAATTATTTTATTTTGAGGAGATCTCAGGTAATGCATTTACTCATCCTCATGTTGTTCCAAACCTTCTGTGGGAGATGTTTAGCAGAATGTTCTTGCTAGGGGTGGGCGATATACCGGTAGACACAATAAAAAAAAAGAAATTTGTCAGTTGACCAATTGTTGTTACACGCTCACATGACGTTGCTGTGCTAAGTGGTAACGAAAATTTATCGTTTGCACACATTTTTAAGGATTGCAGTTTAAAAACAAGTGATTTTAAGCCGTTGAAACTAGGGGTGTGCGACATTGACAAAATTAATATCTCTATATTTTCTGGGATTTTATCAATAACGATTATTAGACAATATTTTGCTGAGTGTGTTATTGTGCTGGTATCTTTAGGACTGCTGTGGACTGGACAGCTGACTCCTAAAGTTTTTGATATTCTTCATATTCAGTGTGGTGGTCAGATAGAAATGAATCTTTTCCAATAAGTTTAAATAGATTTTTACATTTTATGGGCAATTTTAACCTTTATAAAGCCATTTTTTCCTAAAAGTGTCCATTATGTTTTTGAGTCAAATTCTTACATTTAATCAGTGAATTACAATAATAAGACATTTGGGGCTGTTACCAAGCAAATTAAATCAGTATCAACAAAATTAATCTTTTGCAATGCAGAGGAAACACAGAAACTGCATCTGAAGTGGCATTTGATGTGTTTACACACTGTTTAATGCAAGACATTGATGTATTTAACCTGCAATTACAAATGCATAAATAATGTTTTGATGTATTAATCATAAAACGTTGAATAGATACTTTAAATGTGAAATTAAAACCGCCAGTAGGTGGCAGCAAGTCACTGTTAATAAGTGAGTCATTGCGATTGAACTGAATAATTTAAACGGTTGATTCATTCAGGAACGAATCACTGTCATGTTGCTCAGAGATGCAGAACTGCATTGTGGCTGTGTTTGGAATTATTTTTGTTGTCGAAATAGTGCAAAAACAGGAAATATTTTTTCTAAAATGTAAGTCTCTTAATTAACTTCTTGTTTTTTTTAACTGTTGTAAAAAAAAATCTATATTACATTTGTAATCATGGTCATTTTTGGGAGAAATAACAGCACTCTTCATGAGAAATTGATTAAGTATATGAAGTGGTATAATGTATACATTTTCTGCCTCTAAATATATATTTAATAGACTGAATCATGCAGTGAAAGAACGCACTCTAAATGCGAACACACACTAGTCTAGACTTCATCATGTAATTTATGCGTGCACTCTGTAGGTGTGTTTTGTTTGGTTTTTACAAAATACTCGATAATGTCAAATCGCACATCGTTAAAACAACAATTACGATATTATCACAGACAATATATCGCACACCCCTAGTTCATCAGCATTGAAGAGCACTCATTTCGTTATTGCCGTGCCTCCTTGAGGGCTCATAGGTTAAATACACAAACTTGTATTTGTCAAAATGCCTTATCTTTGCAAGTATCCTCGTAAATAGTCATTTAGGTCTTACGTGAAAGCAAATTGCTGAGAAAAAAAACATGTGTAACAGTATATTGGATCCATGCAGCTCTTAAAGTGACAGCAGTCTAATATTCCTGCTGTCTGTCATTCATGTTAATCATATAACAAAAGAGAGAAAATTTCTCACTGCTCTTGACTAAATCACTTTTGTAACTTTAATAAGAAATATATTTAATTTACGCAGTGAAGAATAAAGAATATGCAGTGTTTTTATACATTTGATTACTTTTATACAATGTAGCCTTTCTTATTTATTTGTTCTACTGTGTTTTTTTTGTCCTATTGCTTGTAATTAGTTTCTTATTCTTATTTAATCGCTGACTGTTTACTTGCCTTCAGTAAGCTCAAGTTTTTTTTTTTAAGGCTAGTATGTTTTGTGATATTGACACTGACAAGAATTATGAAATCTCTATAGTATCAAAAATGTTGATGTCATTAAGACCTTATTTAAAGCAAAAATAACTATATTGTGGTTATATATCATTACCGTGAAATAAAATTACTCGTATCGTGATATAAGATTTTGGCCAGATCGCCTACCCCTACTTCATGCTGCTTTTTTTCATGTTATGTAAGTTATCATGGGTTGACTATCGACAAAGACATCTGCTATTGACGATATCTCTGACTATCCTCGATACATGATACTATCGTCTATCGGCACAACCCTTGTAGAGATGCATCAATTATTTTTCAAAATGATTAAAATTCCAATACTTGGCAATACCAGTAAGCTGATAATTATTTTCTTGTTATGGCAGATAACTGATAAATGACCGCTATTTAAATTCTATGCTATTTTGTCAAAAAAAATGTGTACTGCGTGAAAAATGGATATTCATTTTGAGAATTTCTAAGCTAAACAGAAATTAGCATGCACAATTAAATATGTCATATCGGCCACAGTTTTTGCATTGCATTTCCACAGTTATTACCTTTTAAAATATATTTTCATTAGTGCTGTCATTCGGGAAAAAAATGAAATAATTATTAACATTTTTCTGTAATTAATCGCATATTAATATTTATACTGTCATGATTTCACATTGAATCTCTGAATCAATGTAGAAACAACATAAAAATGGTATAGGCCTATTATATGATTTTAATGGCATCTTAGTAGCCTGTTATTAATGAAGGCCAGTATCATTGAAGCTTGAAAGAGCAGGCTGTCTGAAATGGCTTTCTGATCCATAATTGTTGAAAAACTCACTTAAATGATAAAAGAAGGAAGAAACGTTTGGAAGAACCAGTATTTTCTGGTCAGCACTTAATACGATTTGTCTCATAGCTCTCACCATATCATAAAGTATTCCTGAGCTCATATTGAGAAACTGCAAACCTAACAGGAGATGCTAGAGGCATAATTTTTTTATGAATAAACATGTTTCTTCTTGAGGCAGTGTTTTACGATTGAAGATTTCTTTCTTCTTTGTGTTTGTCTAATTACGTTTTTTTTAATTCCGTGTATGTGAGAGAGAGAGACAGCATGTGTTCCTGTTTCTAAACGCCTTTAAACTGAGGTGAAACTGTGTGCGGTTCATTCCCAATCTGTCCAGATGCATTCATCATCATTCTTAAACATTAATCAGGGCATTAATTAGCTGGTACTGACGTGCTTTTTCTCAGCCTCTCGGTTTTTCATTCTGCTCCTCGCGTCTGGAATCTCAGCCAGCCTTATTAGTCTACAGGGTTTCCTGATTTATTTATTTTTTCATGTTTCTAAAACCTTTCAAGATGTTCAAAGGCTATTCATTGATAGACTCGTATCTCTTTGACTTCTAAGGCTGGTTTTTACACTTAACACTTTCGGTCTACTGTCTTAAAGTTGATTTCACAGTAAGATTAATTGGTGGGATATAAGAAATGTGAGGAGGCTTGGAACATGGCGTCCTGAATTCTTTCCAAAACCTCGGCCTCGATCTTCGCATTCTGATTGGTTCAGAAGTTTCCCTTTGAACAATATACAATAACTTGCCAGTAAAATTTGTGGAAAACAAAAAAATCCTCCTCTCGGGACTAGATGATGGGCCTTTATGGTGTTCAGTGATTAGATTTCATGTCGAAAGATGATTGTTTATTATGCAGTTGTGACCTTACACGCCTCTGTTAAGCTTCTCTTCTCAGTCCAGCAGTTTCATTGACCTCTTCACCCTGTTGAAAGTGCGTCCTCAGCTCTGTTTCTTTCCCCTTGTTGTTCGGATTGTCTTGTCAGTGATGAACGAGGGTTGAATTTGCCATATTTAGATAGAAAAAGACTTTCTGACAGGAAAGCTTACAACTCCCTGCCTGCTTGAAGACGAAAGACAGACAGGGAAAATAAAAAGACGCAGAGAAGAATACAGAGCGGAGAAGTGTGTTACTGCTGAAGTTTTTAAAAAAATCTAATCCTGTCAAGACTTTCTGACTCACAAAGACATCTGTTTAACTTAAAAACCGTAGTTCTGAACAGCCCTGCTCTATACAAACACTTTAATGTAGAGGTTTAACTTAACTAATTTAAATAATATAGTTATATATTATATATATAGAATACACACAGGCTGTGTGCAAATTAAGTATCGTTCCCTGCAGGTGCGCTCACATGACCTGGACCAAATGAAAAATTGAAAACTGGGAAGCAAGATTCCAGACGCGCATTTGCAGTACTGCATGAGTAGACAGGTTATGCAGCACTAGCTCGTTTTAGATCGAATAACTGTATATATAAGATTTCCAGTCGAGCTGAAAGCACAAATCTAGGTTATGTGCTGCCGGTTTCACAGCCAAAACACAAGATGAATTTCATTCACTTACACTGTTCACTGGCAACCCAGCAGCGCTAAATACATACTTGCCAGCAAACCCGACGAATAAAATGCCTTGCCTAATTTTGGTTTGAAAATGTGAAAATTCATAGAAATCAAATATTAGTATTTTATTTTTAAGTTTACTATAAAATAGTTGTATTTGTTTTTAATACTCACTTTTTATTTAAAAATATAATAGTATGATCACACTATTTATTATTTTGTTTGTTATTTTATTTAAAAATACAAAATACAAGTATTGAATTGATGATAATACTAATCAATTCAATATCAAATTATTAATGTTTTAGCTAAGTTGTAGCCATGTTATACTAAATTCAAACGCTCGAAACGCGGAAACACATAGCGGCCTGTGACGAAGTGCCCGACTGACAACAGCATCACCATCGTTCTCAATGGGTTTTTTTTTGGGGGGGGGGGGGGGGGGGGGGGGGGGGGGGAACACCGGACAATAAGTGCCCCAATGACGTCAGCACCACTCTATATACAAGCATGTTTTGTAGAAGTTTTGTATAACAAATAGCCCTAACCTAATCGATAATAGTTGCAAATTGATTTATTTAGACATAAATAGGCTTGTTCACACCGCGGAACAAATACTCGGCCTAGACCGCGATTATCTCCGCTCGGTTTAACGCTCGATGACTAAAACGAAGCACGGCCGCCAATGTGATGTGTGCCACACCGACGACCGCCAACGGCGAACGCACGAGGGAAGTAAAAGCATAATTTTTTTTTAAAAACGCCTCGGGCCCTCATTTATTTTGCCGTATTGAGACGCTGAACTGTTATAAAATAGGTGAGGCTCCCACCACTGAGATGGCCCGCGTTTTGTTCACGTGCATGGAGCACCTGCTGAAGCTTACAGTAAAAAGCAACCACTGCGCTGGCGCTCTAAGAACAAAATCGGCATTTCTTGCCAAGCACACATTGAATACCTCACGACGAGAGGCAAGTAAATACAGTAGACCAGAAGAGCATTCGCAAGTGGGCCCAAGAGGAATGCCTAGAGATGCTGGTCGAAGTGCGCATTCTCCCGAACACAAAGGGCTTTATGACAAACACGACAGCGACTACAAAAATCTCAATAAAAGGGAGTTGTTATGGAGAGGAATTGCACATCAAATAAGATTCGATGTGTACCGGGTATTTCTGTTTTTCATTAAGCGCCATATAATGTCAGGAAGTGAATTTGCACGGTCACTCGGCTCATCGCCTTGCCGAAACAAAACGCATACTGCGGTAGAACACAAGACGACGATCGAACACATCGGCGCATAAGAGGCGCGCGATAATCGCCCTAGCTGGTACGTATGTACGAGGATTAAGATCAATGCGTAATTCGAACAAATTCACCTCATCAAAATGCCATACACAGCTTTTTCCTTTAGCCCCCCACTCGATTGGAACAGGTTGTGATGGCCCAGAAAATACAGTTTATGCATACAGCAAATTCATTTGATGTGATATCGCCGGCTGATGCGGCCTTGCTGGGAGACCACAATACTACATACCGCCTAACCATCTTGTGTATTGCTACAAGTGTCTTATTTTTTTGTTTTTTATTTCACGTTCCCTTGGTGATCGACAAAGCGGGATAATATGTAATTGTAAATAAAATTGCAAGCAGCATATCAGATATTAGAAATGATTTCTGCAAGAAGCATTGTGCACACTTATGAAAGACAGTTCAGTCTTCGCCTCAAAGCCGAAATAAATTAGATTCTTAAAATGACATAGAAAAATAGAAAACACAAATTTTAAATTGCAATAATTTTTTACATAGTTACTGTGGTATTAAGTATTTTTTTTGTGTTAATAAATACATTGCGTGGCAGAAGCCAACGAAGTCTCCATGCACATGCCTTCCTCGTGGGTAGCCAATTGTAGCAGACCTCTTCTATGCCTTTAATGACACACAGTGCGTTTCAAGCATAGATTTTGCCCCCACCGAAGTACATCGTTAGAGCGCTTGTTGTATACCGCGTTAACTGGCTTTGTTGAACACAGTCTCTTCAAGTCATTTTAACCACAGACCTCCCTTTAATCTCAAATCAAAAAGTGCTATTCTAAAACCCCATTAAATATTCCATAAGGAACTCATAGCTGGAAATTGCCAATTCTTTCCTGGGTTTCACGACTACAAACTGAACGGCTCTATTGTTTGAATTATAACAAGGTCTCTCAAAACTATCTCCCTCTCCTGATCACATGGATTTTATTTCCGGACCAGTGCGATGTCTGTCCGTATTAATGTGCAAATCTGAATATGAAAGACATGCGTTTCCTTCCAGAATGGCTGGAGATCTCCTGCTGGCTTTAACTCTTCCTGTCATGTATTATTGATGCTCCTTATTGCCAGGCTTTAAAGAGGTGATGTAATGATTTGAGTCAGCAGTGGTCCAGTCCAGGCCACCGTACTTCTCCTACGGCCTCTTCCTTAATTAATGCCATTAAGTCAATCGATCAGACCGTTTAGGAGACAGTCGGGGCTAAATCCCATGGTACCTAATGGAGGCTGCGGGACGGAGCGTGATTGTCTGTGTGTACCAGGACTGTAAGCTAATTTGCTCTAGCCGGTGATCAACTGTAAGGATTTTTTTTCAGCTGCTCTAGTTGGCATAAAAACATGTACATGATCAACGAGACATAAGATGCAGCGAGACCCCAAACTGTCACACTGACCCCAAGCCAGCAGGCTGTCGTTATTGCTGACCCATGTTAGCAATAGCATTTGGATCGTTTTCTCCACATTGTTATAAATGTTTCTCCTTTGCTCTTTTTCTCTCTTTCTTTCCTACTTGGCAGAGTTTAAGCCGGGATAAAACCTTCCAGACAGACAGCGACGGCAATCAGGTGTTCAAAGGACACAGGTGAGGTTGGCTGCACTTTTTTTTTGACCCATGTGTCTGTCCTCGGTTATTACTTCAGGAAAAGACGTGCGTTTTTGTGCCGGAGCCCAAAGTTCAGACAGAGAAAGGAAGAAAGGTGAAAGTCTCTCGCTTCTGCTCTCTAGCGAACTCATTTTGGATTAAATTCCTTCTTTCTGTGCTTTGTGCAGAACCTCCGCCTGTGAAGCGTTGCAGGCAGAAGGTGTAATCACAGCCTCCATTTGCGGTGGTGTTTTCAGGTTACACACAGCGAGAAAATTGCGCCCGATGACTCGTGAGGTGAGCAGATAAGGGCTGTCATTTTGGCATCGTACTGTAACAAACACATGTTCATTTTTATGACAACTTAATGTGGCTTGAGAATTTAATGTGGCTTTGACTTAGCCTGTGTACTCTATATTAAATTGTTTTGTGGGTTATTTGATTATATGATGTATATAAAAAGACAAATAATTATATCAATCCATTCGGGGAACACTCTGTGTGTGTGTAGCTACGTGCTGCCGGCTGTTGCTGATGTGTGTTGACTGATGTGTGCTTAACATGACGCCTAGGCCGGAGACATAATTATATATAATAATAATATAATAGAAATCTTACAATAATTCAATAAATCATATTAAAAAGCTCACATTCATATCAAAATCCTTTTTTGAACTTTATATTATCACGCTGGAATCTTGAAAAAATATAAGATATTTTATAAATAGATATGCATTTAATGTATATATTCTTTGAATAAATGATCATTTATTATATTTGCGAATACCTTCTTCTAAATAAAGTATGAATTTTATTAGAGAATATTGAAAATATATAATATTTATTTTTAAAATAGTGTACACTAGGGCTGTCAATTTTTTTTTAAATTTTGAATATTCATCGAATAAAAATAAAAAAATCCACATTCGAATGCAAAAACGTTTCATTCTTTTTTTTTTTTGTGAATTTTAGGTGTGTGTTAAGGAGGCAGCCTTATTAGTGGTGCACGAGATGTGATGACGATGTAAGTGTCGTTGCAATTATAATGTTTTTGTTAGTCTATCCAAATGAAGCCACTAGATGCGGCGCTGCTGAATTGTTCATTACAAATATTGCGGGAAAAAGAGAAAATCAATGCGGAGAAGATCTTGTTTACATCAAAAACCGAAACCAAGCCGTTCACACACAACACATATTTATCACATTTTCTAGAGAGACATCTAACACAGTTGCCACTCACATCTAGCCACAAAGCGGATGCGACTCCATGTTTAGAAAGCCATGCAAAATTAATCCAAGTTTAACTTTGAAAAAAACATATCTCGAGACTAATGTTTTTTCCCCCATCCCACTGCAACTCCTGTTTTTAAATGAAAAAATGTACTCTGTGTGATTGGCTGTCCGCCCTTTGTATTAAACTATGCTTACATACATGATGCTGTTTTGTTTATAGTTGTTTAAGCACCTTAATTAATTATAATTGGTTTATAAAAATTATTTTAAACATTATGCACTTTTTATTTCAAAGATAGTCGTGTTATTTTATTATGCTTTGAATAAACATGCATTAGTAATATTTTGCGCGATGCGCCCTCTTGTGGCCACAGGAGAGAAGCCAAAAGCTTTTCCCCCCCAACTGAAATAATGCCTTTTAAATGTGAATATAATTGGAATTTTGATGATATTTAAGTAGAAAATTCGAATTTAGTTTTTCAGCCATTTTGACACGTCTAGGGTACACACATATACACATCATTGATATATTTAGATATGTATATGATAGAAATATGCATTCATAGAATTAGATATACATTAATTAATAATCATTGTATTTCGCCGGTTTACATTAACAAGACAGTAAATACATTATATTTTACACAGAAATGATTTCAAATAAATGTTGTTCTTTTGAACATTTATTATTTTCAAAGAATCTTGAAAAATATAGCGCCCATTCCACAAAAATTTATTTTAAAAATATTATAAATAACTCTTCTTGAGAAAAAATCCAGCATGTTTGAATGATTTTGTGACAAAGAAAGAAACCTGCTTCTCTCACATGAGCACACAGCCCTCTGCTAACTCCCACAACTTTTTTTTAATACACAATATAATAGTATTGTGTAGGACAGACTTGTTAGTTGGCTAGTGTGACAGCAGAATACACACACACCCTGCCTATAGAGATCATATGAACTGCAATGAATAGACAACGTAATAACAGTCCATCTCCTCACATGCGACAGAATCCTAGCGTGACATGTCTGTCTGTGTCCATGGCCGGGACCGTCCTGCTGTCCGGCTCCAACGACGAGACTGTCAGGATGGGGGGTGATGCAGTTCGGATGAAGCCTCAAGCCAAGCAGCCTGAATATGGTCCATCAACCACAAGGGTAAGCATCAAGCGATCGTCTCTAATTGGCTCAATCGGACCAATGACTTCCCTGCCTCTACAGGCCTTAGAATCTGCCCTCTATTACATCACCTCTCAAGACAACATCCACGAATCCTTCAGGTATGTCTCAGCCGGATCGCTGCACTCTCCGTCCGCTCTGGGCGGCTTTTGCCAGCTCGACCGGTCTTGCTTGTAGCTCACTCCAAATTGACGTGCCTTTGGACACCTGCGTCTTTTTCAGTTTAGGTGTCTGATCTCTCATGCTTCGGCCGTGACTGGCTGGCAGTAGGGCAGGAATGATGAGATTCTGCAGCGATAGTGACACAGCGTGCTCTGTTTTGGTTCTGATCCGTGAATACATTCTGTCTGGTTTGACAGTAGTTTACCCTCCACGGAGCACAAAACAACCTCATGTTCCTTTTTGGGTTAGATATTTTTTCTTTCTCTTCCTTCTGTCAATTATGGACACTGTGCAAAAATGGAAAATTCTAGGACACTTGAGTAACCAATTTAAGCAATTTTAAAGTCAACAGGAAGTCACTGTTTGGCCCTGTTAGCTTTCTATTGCTTGTACCTGGTCTTATTGCGCACAGTTCACCAGTGCACATTATTTCTTCCAAATAAAAAACAAGCTTTTTCCTCTAAGATGACTTTTCTTTTCAGCGTATATTTGGTTAATGCCAAATAGGTATTTTGGCTTTATTTAATAAGTCAACAACATACCGTATAAAACTATCCAAGATTAAAAAAAAAGACAAGTTTGTATTATATTTGAACAAAACTGCTTCAATACATTATTTTCTAAGATAACAATAATATGAATAAAATAATAATAAGATTGTCGTAAAGTCTGGTATCAAGACTATTAAAGTATCACCCAGACAGTTTTGACTTTATGTCCCAAATGATCACAGTTATTTTAAGATATTCATGGTAGAACAGGTGTAATCATTGCATGCATGATTTTTTTCTGTTTACATTTTCTTTTACATGTTTAAAGGGGTCCTATTATGCTTTTTCACTTTTTTAATTTTATTCAGTGTGTAGTGTGTATGTTTGGGCATAAAAAAAAAAGAAAGATCTTCAAACTTACAAATCTCAACGTCCACTCCAAAGGGAGATATTTAGTTTTTTAAAAATCCCTTTTCAAGAACTACAACGAACGGCTCGTTTGGACTACAGCGTTGGTTTCCGGGCTTTGTGATATCACAAAGCGGCTCATTAGAATATCATTAAAAATAATCCCCCCCCCACAGAAATTCGAATGATTGGGGGGTGGGGAGGGGCGAGGTTGTGGTTAGAACGCTTGGTTGAGTGGCTGAGGAACATAAGACGATGGACTGAAACAGATAGAAGAAGTGCTGCCTGCCCAGTACGTTAGTGCATTGTTGAAAGACGGCGTGGCAGTACTGAAACACCGTCTAAGCTGTTTGCCAATCACAACGCATCTGGCCCCCACGCACAGCACCTAACCAATCACATCACATTTTGTTTTTCGGAAGGTGGACCTTCATCAAAGCCGGAACTAATCGAGCCGTTTGTGCCAGGCTGGGTAGAAAGGTATTTTAATAATGTCAATTATGTCATTTGTAAATTACGTTTTTTCGAACCACCAAGCAAGAGAGCATGTTCTAGTACACCCCCAAAACAAAATCAAGACTAAAAGAGAATAATAGGACCCCTTTAATATATTTTTTAATAAATCAATATGGACAGAAAATTATATCATTAAGCCTTGTACTGATGCTATATTCAAGATTTGAAGACCCCAAAACATGGGAACTGGCAAAACAGCTGCTATAAAAAGAATACTAATGTACATGGGTATGTTCAGTTTGGTTTTATTGTGGGTTGCAGATGTATTTCATGTTGTCTTTATTTTCTTATATTTTACTTTGAATTTAAGTTTTAACTATAACGACTGAAAAGCTGTGAATCTGTATTCCTGATACTGTATTAATAACACTCCTTCAGCACTCCAAATATCCTTCAGCCTTTGAATGAGTCAGTGTGAAGACCTTGGCAGTTCTGATGGACTACTGAATTCTCTCTCATTTTTCTCCCGTGAGGTGAAATCACTAATTAGCTCGCTTCACTCTTTCAACATACAGATGAGCTTTGGTCATCCTGGGTTATGGGCAGGAGGATGAAAGCAGCAGACTCTATAGAAACTCACATTGCCAGATTGCATTGCACGGCCACCAGTCCTCAGCACGTTGTGTTATTTTAAGTATTGCTATTGAGCTGTTTCTCAACACAACTGCTTCATGCTCTACGCTTTTCTTTAATTGATTATTATTTTGTTGGAGAAAAAAAATGTATTGCTGGAAAACTCTGAGGTAATTTGTCAAATGTGGAGGTGAAGGGCAAACGTTATTGCGATCTAGGGCTGGGTGATATATCGAATATTAGCCATAATATCGCAATAATTTTGACGACGATGTAAAATTTTAAAATATCGTGAATATCGAATATTTCAAATTCAAGCATAGTTTCCCAAAAGAAAGCGCCGAGCGTCCAAAAAAGGAGACAACATGTTATTGCGTACTCCAGACTGCTCTACACGCCTCTACTACGTGAGCTATCATGAGTGCGGTTGGCAGATATCAATAGTTCAAATCCACGAATCAGAGCTTCGCTGTTACAAGCATACATTTTCTGCCCGGTGTTTTGCTTATTTTAGCATTGCCAACATGCACACACGACTCGCATCATTGACGACCCCCCCCCCAGCCGCCGCGCAGAATGCATCTAAAACACTCCTAACAAACACAGCTGGAGTGGAGCTCTTTACGCGATCTAGATGAAGTTGGCAATCAACCAGTCTGGTGTTCTGTCATGGATGCTGGGCACTGTATTGTTTGCGCATTGTGATCGAATGAATAACTATGCACATGACACAACCGCTTGTTGTTGGAATAGAAAACATAGCGCCCCAATTTGGAATTACTATATGAACTTCAACTGATTTATATTTTAATTTGTTTTACCGCAGACCTTTCATAAATAGACAGGAAGAGAGTGCATAAGTCTTTAGATATAATTTATATCATTAACAGTTGACAGATATCTATACAGCTGTTCTATAGCTAAAAAAAATTACTTATCAGTTTAATTATTCACCCCATTAGCCACAGTGTAAATTGTGAATTGCATGCACCAAAAAAGTTGACAGAATGCACTTTCTGTACTTGTTTTGTGCTACTTCAGTTACATACACATGTTCATTTAATAAAAAGCAGTAAGTGATCACTTGGTCTAGATTTTTTTTTTTATCTAAATTGCTCTAAATCTAAATTGTTTTTGTAGTTTTTTTTAATAGGAGCAAAATAAATCATGGTTTGGTTGTATATTTAAGCAAGCCAATGTCGAAACACATAAATCGAGATATATATTGAATATCGTAAAAAAAATTTTTTATATATCGCCCAGCCCTATTGCGATCTGAAAAATCAAGCTGATGAATTAGTTTTCTTTCTCGCCATTGTTGCCCTGGGGGTCAATGAGGGCTACAGGACCACAGATGTCAGGTCCCTTTGAGCAGGCAAGAGCTTTTTGAAGGCCATTGAGGGCTCTTGAATTGAACAAATTAGCACCGAATTATTGTGATAACCCCTAGCCTCTAGTTCATTATCTGTCCTATCGACTTAGAGAAAGGGAGGGTGAGAAAAAGAGGGTGAACGAGTGAGCCGGGCTGTGGGGTTGAAGCAGATTTTGTTCTTATGTTCTCAGATTGATGCAGGCTAAATTACCCCGTTGACTTTGATCAAATACCTGCTGTAATTAAACAGCTCTGAGAGGTTTAAAGGTTTTAGTTAATAACCAGTGCGCTATGTGTCAGACTGACTCCCTCATTCCAAGAATTTTGTGTTGTTAGAATGGCTTTTTCTGAGAAATAAACGATCTCATGGTGGTTCAAAGATTTTGTGCAGTCTACCCAAATCCCTGCTAGGGATGGGCCATGATGGTCGACTAATCAGATACTTGTCCAACAACCAGTAGCAGTGTGTCTTTTGTAAGAAACATGTCCAATTGGGATGAGGTGAACCGTGAAACCAGCCTATTTATACATATATGTATATCTCACTGGGATTATAATGCTGTCTGACAAACAACAGTTGTAAAAGGTGCGCCATTTATCGGTTAACCAGATATTCAAGTACTGATTAGGCAAAAACTGTTAATAACGGTAAATAGTATTGGTCTGTCTTTACTAATGTGAATGAATTTGAAACACTGTTTTAAATTATATAATTTATTGTAAAAACGTAAATATCGGTAAAAAAAAAAATCGTCGATCTGGTTATTGACTGTCTCTACTATTATGGATGAATTTGAAACACTGTTTTCATTGGCACCATTTATGGGTAAACCTGGTATTTAAGATCTGATCACAGATCATGTGAAAAAATGTACATATTGGGAAAAAAATAACGGTCAATCTGATTATTGTCTATCTCTGCTATTGTGCATGAATTTGAAACACTGTTTTCAGTGGCACTATTTATGGATAAACTCAGTATTCAAAAACTGATTACCAGTTACACAGAAGTCATAATATTGCTAAAAAGTTAAGGTCAAATCAATTGTCAACTATCTCTACTAATGTTCAATGATTCTGAATACTCTCTTTTAGATGGCACCAACTTAAAATGTTAATGTAAATCAATGTAAGAGTAGTCCAGGAAAGTGTTAATAATCAGCTAACAAAAAAAAAAAACTTATATAGATATATGTGTGTGTGTGTGTGTGTATAGGTCAAACATATTTTACTGGAACCAAAATGTCACCATTATTGACGAAACTGAACCTATCTCATAAGGACTGTATTGAATTTGAAACACTGATTTAGATGCCACCATTTTTCAGTAAACCTGAAATTTAAGTGTAAAACAAGAAGTGTTAAGATTGGTAGAAACGGTTCATTTCTAGTATTTCTGTTGCATTTGGCCATAAATTGCATTTCTTTCAGTCTTGCACATCACGACTCTCTTTATTTGATTTTGTGACAGAAATCCACTCTCCTGGGTCTGTTGACAACTAGGACAGGGTGCAAGCTTGTCTCTTAACTTCACAAGGAGATGCGTCTCCGAGCGAAGTGGGTCCTGTGTACTTGCTGTAGCTGGACGAGGGGCAACGAATCTCTCCTCAAGGCTCTTGATCATCGAGCCTTATTTGAAGGGCCCATTAAACCCAGTTTCACGCCTCATCCCCAGACGCAGCTGATACCCCCACTCCTCCTTTTATCTGCCTTCATTAAAGCCAGCAGGCGGCCTGGCGACCTAAACAAACGCCTCAGCCAAAATGGCCAGAACTGAAGTGTCATTTACAGACATTTCGTGTTCAGAAGGCTAAAGGGCATAATTGTTCAGTTTACTTTATGTACAGCCTAATATTAAGTCCCTCTTAAGGAAGCTCAGAAATTGACCAAGATAGGGCTCAGCCATATGGCCAAAAATATTATCATGATATTTCTTTCCGTATCATACAATATCAGTATTTATCAATATTCATTACCATGACAATGCTGTTTCTAGACACCCTACGGGGGAATGACTTGCACTGTTTTTAAGACCTTGAAGAACATGAATGCATAATGCTAACTTGTTGCCCTCGCAATTAAACTCCGCCTTAGAAGAGGGAGATGTCTTTAATTTTACATGAAAAATCTGTCGTTCATAGAAAGTCTTTTTTTATTTCTCCAATAAAATTCTGTTTTCAGTCTTTATTTTTTTTTCTGTATTCTTTGATTTAATATTTAATACAAAGTGAAATTCAATCAATAATGGTTTTAAAAATGTACATTTTTTTCGAGTTTTTTGTCAGATCAGATGCCGTGCCACAACAAAAAAAAAATTTATAAATTTGGATGATAAAAATCTCTTGGTTGTTTGTATTCCTTAAATATAATGCTAATAGGTTATTTATCTGTTAAGTACATTTTAGGTACATAATAGTAATATTATTTCTGTCATAATTTCTTCATAGCTTAATGAACTTTGATTTTGGCCAGTTTGGTCTTGAAGATCTATGAGCTTCAGTGTATGTTTAATAGCTTTTTTCTCCAATGAAATGGTTTGTTTTGACTAAAGCTGGTGAAATCTGAAAGTATGACTCCTCAGAGCAGCTCTGATGATGAAGTTGTGTGGTTCATAGTCTCCCTCATATTGAAATCAGCAGACGGTGATAGAAACATTGTTAGCCATCATGGTGGTTTGTATTGTTGTCTGTTATAGTAGATTAAGCTAAACATTTGTTCACACAGAGGGGAACACGCCCAGAAACCTGCAGACTTCATTCAGCTCACGATGCCCACAGGACTCATGTCGTAGTTATGTTCTGCACTTTAGTGACATCGACGCTATAAAGATTGAGGAAAAATGTCCAGACACTATCATGTTAACAACATAATGTATATTGCTATCTCTATGATATTGTTCACTGCCTAGCCGTAGACAAAGATACAAGTAATGCAAGATTTTTTTTATTTAACCTTATTCTGACCTTAATTTTCGTGAGGGTTGGGGATGTTGTCGTTGGTTGAGACGCCAGGAGAAATTGATAAATGGCGTGCTGGTTCGATAACTGCAGGACAGTCCGCAGCCATGAGGCTCATTGTGTGCCCCTGAGCGAGGCACCTATCCACAGGGCTGCCTCCATGGGGAATTTTCCCTTATAATAAGCATTAATGAGAATAGGCGCAGTTGCAAAAAAATCTAATGCCCGTGCTTTTATGCGTTCATCTCGTCAGTAAAGCCTAGTAACGGAAAAGCTACGCAAAATCACGTTCAAAATCGCAGGCGATTCATTGCCGATTATAGCAACTGCGGATTTTGGAAGCCGATTGTCCAGTTGAACTTCGGCTCTGTGTGATAGCCTTAAAGCCGTCGCATCCATCTGATTTGAAACCAAGTGACTGGTCCGAGACATTTACTACTAATCACAGAAGCTGACGAGATGCGCATGACAAGCGCATTCGATTTTTTGCGCAGCCCTAATGAGAATGTTCTATGGAAAAAGTTACTCCAACAGATTCAGCTGGCCCTGGTTGTTTGATATGACTTGTGACGAGTTTCTGATGCATATTGCTCTATACACTCTGAAAAGACCTTGATTGGCTGACAATGGGAATAAGAGTGCCCAGGGATTTTTATAAGTCTGCCAGGAAACCATGTTCTGATTACAAGCTACCAGGTTGAGTCAAGTAATTACTGGATTTGCCAAGCTTTTTGCCAGGTTAGTGGCTTCAGTGAGTGTTCATTTGAAGTATGTGAAGGCTATGACATTTAATTGCTCACTTGCTGTTACGTTGTGCTATTTTGCATAATGGAAACATATTACTTTGAGTTTATATCACTTACAGAAGAGAATATTACAGCAAAATGTAGTGTCCTGCCGATAAATTAGTTTCAACCTCATTAAACAGTGCAAGCAATCTGTCAAACAACTTGACATGGCAATCCTAGCTTATGAAACTATTTGCTTATGACTTCAATTGAAATATTTAGTGTGTTCATGCTTTGGACAGCTTGGGTTGTACACTTTTTTTTCTCTGCCACTTTCACTCACCATCTGTTTTTCCACCATGTCCACACTAACATTAAAACATTTGGAGTCTGAGATTTTGTTCATCAAAGAAATCTGAAAGTAGACAAAAAATATTAAGCATATTACAAGCACAACTCTTTTCTACTATATAACACTAAGCACAACTATTTTCAATATTGATATTAATAAGAAATGTTTCTTGAGCAGCAAATCAGCATGTTAAAATAATTTCTGTTGAAGCCGATCAGCTGATAAAAAAATTTGATAACAACTTGTAACCTCGCTAAAAGTGCCAATGCAAATACCACATGACTTTAAGAACCATAATGTAAGATGTTTATACTTGCCGGACACCAAACTTTTAGTTGGAAAAAGTAGCTGGAAAATCAGTTGAATAACTGTCACACGACTGAAAGTTATGTTTTAGTTACTCTTACAGCTCAGCAACTACGATGATTAGTTCAAAATATGCGTCCTATTGTGCTCCATGTCAGTGAAGAGGTCAGGTTTGTTGACCCTTGTGTTAATTACTCAGCACTGGCGAATTATTACCTAACTGCCCCAATCATCTAATCTCTTAATCCTAATTGCCTAAAGACAAGAGCACTCTGAAAGAAAAGAGGGTTCAGAGAACACTCAGACGGCTGAAAACCAAATGGAGATGTCAGAATCACTCATTATCATGCCTCGCCCTAGACCGATCCTTTCGACTGCCACTGGCTATCAGATGCGGATGCGAGCTTTTGGCCGATTTTATCTAGAAACCGGCTCTCAATTGAAGTTCAGGTTTCTGGAGACCTGGTGATATATACAGTGGCCGGACAAACACGACGTATTTAGTCAGCCACCAATTGTGAAATTTCTCCCACTTAAAAAGATGAGAGATGAGAGGCCTGTAATTTTCATCATAGGTATCCTCAACTATGAGAGACAAAATGAGAAAAAAATCCAGAAAAAGAAAAAGCTCACACAGTTCGAGGATTTTTAAAGAATTAATAGGTAAATTCGTCTGTAAAATAAGTATTTGGTCACCTACAAACATGCAAGATTTCTGGCTCTCACAGACCTATAACAACTTCTTTAAGAGGCTCCTCTGTCCCCCACTCGTTACCTGTATTAATGGCATATGTTTGAACTCATTATCAGTATAAAAAACACCTGTCCACAACCTCAAACAGTCAAACTCCAAACTCCACCATGGCCAAGACAAAAGAGCTGTAAAAGGACACCAGAAACAAAACTGTAGACCTGCACCAGACTGGGAAGACTGAATCTGCAACAGGTAAGCAGCTTGGTGTGAAGAAATCAACTTGTGGGAGCAATTATTAGAAAATGGAAAGACATACAAGACCACTGATAATCTAACTCGATCTGGGGCTCCACGCAAGATCTCACAAGAACAAACGGAGCGGGAGTGGACCTAGTGAATGACCTGCAGCCAGAGCTGGGACCAAAGTTATCAAAGGCTACCTACCATCGCAGTAACATGCCGCCGCCCAGCAGACGACTGCAAATCCTGCCCCCTGCAGTGCCAGACGTGTCCCCCTGCTTAAGCCAGTCCATGTCCAGGCCCGTCTGAAGTTTGCTCGAGAGCATTTGGATGATCCAGAAGAGAAGTGGGAGAATGTCATATGGTCAGATGAAACCAAAATATAACTTTTTGGTAAATACTCAACTTGTCGTGTTTGGAGGAGATAGAATGCTGAGTTGCATCCAAAGAACTCCATACCTACTGTGAAGCATGGGGGTAGAAACGTTATGCTTTGGGGCTGTTTTTCTGCAAATGTACCAGGACGACTGATCCGTGTAAACGGATGAAAGAATGAATGGGGCCATGTATAGTGAGATTTTGAGTGAAAAAAGCAAGGGCATTGAAGATGAAACGTGACGCCTGCACGACGTTTTTTGGCTCTTTCAGCATGCACAATGCATCCAAAACACACCGCATTACGACTAGCCTCCCCCCGCCCCACGCACAGGCAACGAAGGAGTGGCTTCGTAAGAAGGATTTCAAGGTCCTGGAGTGGCCTAGACAGTCTCTAGATCTCAACCCCATAGAAAATCTTTTGAGGGAGTTGAAAATCCGTGTTGCCCCGCGACAGCCCCAAAACATTACTGCACTAGAGGAGATCTATATGGAGGAATGGGCCAAAATACCAGCAAAAGTGTGTGAAAACCTTGTGAAGACTTAGAGAAAACGTTTGACCTCTGTCATTGCAACAAAGGGTATATAACAAAGTATTTAGATGAAATTTTGTTATTGACCAAATACTTATTTTCCACCATAATTTGCAAATAAATTCTTTAAAAATCCTACAATGTGATTTTCTGGATTTTTTTTTCTCATTTTGACTCTCATAGTTGAGGTATACCTATGAAAATTACAGCCCTCTCTCATCTTTTTAAGTTGGAGAACTTTCACAATTGGTGGCTGACTAAATACTTTTTTCACCACTGTATAGCTCTTAAAGAATATATGTTGAAACAAGTTGTGTACCTCATAGTATTAAACCAGATAGTGTACACAGAAAAATTGAATTCAGAGTTCAAGCGCCTGTCATTCTGATGCAGTTGGCTATAAAAGAATACAGTGCTGTGAAAATGTATTTGCCCCATCTTGATTTCTTTTAGGTATTCAGATGAAATACAACATGAAACAAAGGCAACACATACAGTGTTTATTTATTTCGTTTAATTTACACATAAAAGGTTGTCTGACACCTAACACGCATGTGGAAACTTTGTGAAATATATCATGCCTCGTGATTGCAATCCAAAGTAAAGCCCTTAAATCAGAGCAGAAAGTCTTAAATTGGCATGAAATCATGGCTTTAAATGTTGCATGCACTGCAAAAAATGAGTATCTGGTCTCAGTATTTTTTTTCTTGTTTTCCAGTACACATCTAAAACTCCTTAAATCAATATACATTTACTTGATATGCAGAATGAAGATATGAAGTCTTGTTCTCTAAGAAACTGAACACAAAAAGTGAGTTTATGCTTAAAACAAAAACAAACATCTGTCAATGGGGAATGAAAACATGCTTTCCCTTTGAATTACGTTCATTTTCGGAGCCCATTGGCAAATATTTGTTATTGTTTTATGCATAAATTCACTTCATTTTGATCAATTCAGAGAAAACAAGATTTGTTAGTCATTTTGCTTCTCAAATACATGTTTTGAGTTAAAGTGCAACCAGCACTTTTTAAGATAATCAACACAGAAAAATAAATCACTCACTGCTCTTGATTGAATCATTTTTGTAACTTTAATAAGGATTAATCTTTATTTTATACAGTCAAATATGCAATGCTGTTTTACATTTCATAACTTTATTGTTCAATTCTGTACCTAAAAACGAATGTTAGACCTACCTAAAAAAACCTGAAAATCACTGTTTATTTTATTTGCATCTTTAATCTATTGTATTTATTTGTGCTGTTGCTTGTAGTTAGATAGATTATTCTTATTTTCTTTATTTTTATTTGACAGTATAGTTTTTGCCTAAACATAGCACATACCGAACCTTACCGAAACCGTGACTCTAAAACCGTGATACAAACCAAACCGTGAGTAAGTTGAACCGTTCCACCCCTAATTTCTAGTATAGTGTAGAATTATGAGCAGCATCTAACGATTAGCAGTGTGATATGGCTGTATATCAGCACGGCTGTGTTTCTGGTGTAGACACGAGGCTGCAGGTAATCACAGCATGCAATACAACCATATCACACGACTACTCGCATGATATTGCGTTTATACAACAGTTTTTTCAATAAAAAAAAGCGAGAACAAAGGAATGCCTTTAAAAACCTTCTTTTTTTACGGAACTATTTCCTTCCACCACTGATTCAAATCTCAAGCTGACAGTTCAACAGCTGAGCCCAAGCCTCCGTTACTAATTTGAAAACTAATTTAGAACTTGTAACGAAGGTTTAAAATGATGTATTAAAAGCTCACATCTACGAAAACATCGAATAATTAGGGAAGGGTGTTTCATAAGATAGGACATAGCTTTATTAACAAACCGCATAATTGAAGTCTAAACAAATCAATTCTCACCTAAAAACTCTTAAAACTACATTCCGTGACACAAAAGCAGTATTATTTATAAAATTATAATAAGTTTGGGTGTCAGCCATGACAGGCTGTGAGAAATACTGCAAACAGAGTGATGCAAACGGTGAAACGGTTGGAATGCTGTTATCAGTAGAATATCGCACGGCTGGAAAAGGCACTCAACCAATCAGATTCAAGAACTAGAGAGAACTGTTGTATAAATGTATGTCAACATATATTTCAACTTGCTAGTTTATATGCAACTCAGTTTTTATTTAAGTGTTGATTATTAAATAAATGTAATTAATTGATTGTTTAAATGTTGTTTTTGTCTGGGTTTGTTTTCAGTCAAAGTTAATTTATTTTATCTATTATTAATTTGTTTTTTATGGTGCATCTCTAGGCTTTTTGCCATTCCTTAGGTGTAATTTCCCTACTTCTAACATGAAGGTGTAATTTCCCTACTTCTAACATGAAAAACTAGCAATTTATGAAAAATATTTAGTTTTTCCATGGGAGATTTTAAGGAGTCATGTCAAATGGCTGCTATAGTAGTAACAGAAATGTGGTGTGTAAGCACCATTCAAATCAGGTTTGGCCCAAAAGCAAGATTAAAGATAAAACTCAAAGCCTTTGGGAAGGAAGCCTCTTGGACATTTGGCAGAATGACGGCCACAAACTTTACATCCATTCGGCCCCATTCCCGTCGTCATGCCAGGTGTCTCTGCAGTGCGCTGGCAGAGTGTGCATGTTACCCATCTCTTTGCGCTTTTCCCCGTCACTCCCAAGCGCCACGTTATGTGACCCGAGAAGCCGGCACACACGATTTATGACTGCGTGTCGGAGTAGCCTGCACCATTAGTGTAATTCTAGGAGTGGAGCCAGTATCCCGTGAATCAATTGCCATGATTGAGTGGGAGATAATTAGCCGGCCCTGATTGCCCACAACAAAGAATAAAAGTACTCCTCGAGAGCTAAGTTACGCCAAGCATCACAAACTACGAACGTAATGGAAATCAGCGTGGCTTAGTTTAGGAGCTTCGAGGAGCTGTTTATTGCTCCAGAAACCTAGTGCAGCTCGGGCTTCCTAACACAGACTCTAACGGACAAAGCCATACCAGGGTGAGCCGAATTTTTATGATAATAAGAGACTAACAGTTGAACCACTATCTTTTACCGCATTTACTTTCCCGCCCTCCCCCCCGTCCTCATTTGTTATTTAGTCATAGTGCAGTAAAGAAATGTTAAAAGGGATGGTTCACCCAAAAATGAAAAATCTGTTTTTTCTCCTCAAACTGTTTGGAAGTTTGGAGTTTTTTCTTCCTTCGTTAAAAACACACACACACAAAAAAATATATTTGGAAGAATGTGGGTAAATACAAATAGGGATGGTCAAATATGAAAAAAAAAAATACTATGGAAGTCAGTGGCTACCAGAAACTGTTTGGTTACCCACATCATTCAAAATATCTTTGTCATGTGGTGCCAGAACAGAAATAAACTCATGACAGGTTTGGAGCAAACTGAGGGTGAGAGTAAAGGCAGAGTTCTGAGAGTTTCATTTTGGGTGAACTATCTCTTTAAAAGATGAGCTTGATTTTATTATTACCAAATGTTGAAATGAACTAAGATTAATAAATTCTGTAGTATCGTTCATGTTAAACTAAATGTAGTTAACTCATTTGTTACAAATAGAGCTTATTGTAAAATAATTTTCTTTTTAAGGAATGCATTTGGATTGACTATTGGTCATTTTATCTGATTAATGTATATATATTCATGATTTTCTTTTAAATTTCTAAGCCGCCATATATTCTTTATCCCAGGAAAATGATAAAGGTAAAAAAAAAAAAAAACGGACAAAAGGAGAGAAATCTTATAAATATTCTTGTGATTAAAATCAGTCAATATCAATATTTATAAAAAAAGAAAAGAAAAAGATTTAATTAATTAAATACCAACTTGCCCAAAAGTTGCGATAAGTGTAAATTTATTCTTATTTGGAGCTGATTTCTCTCTACTTTTCCTGAGTTCATGATTATTCATTAGCTATTTGTTTTCAAATACTTTATTTCATTTAGCAGATTGCATTTATTAGCAAAACAAAAACAACTTTGCGTTAGACTGATTGAAGCATATTACATGGATGTGCATATCTTTCATTATCGCTCATCCTTCCCTCTACTAGACACACACACACCACACATACACACACCACTCACTCACTCACATACAATCACTAACTCACACTCCACACACACACACACACACACACACCAACCACACACACACACACACACACACACACACACACACACACTCACACACACACAGAAAAAATTCTTCTTTTTCTACTTGAGATTCCTCCTGATGTGGACACATTATTGAACTCCCTTGTCAATGAAAAAAAAACTAAACAAAACAAACAGAAATTGGCACATTTATTTTGATTCTTCAAATCTAGCGACCGTAAGTAGTTTTGTGGAGGTTGCCTACTCTTCACCGGCTGGCATTTTATGGAGTTTAAAGTGTTATAAAAATGTTCCCACTTTTGTAGAAGTGGTATATTTCTCTCATTTTGCTGAATGACAACCTTCGATAAATCTTAGAAATGTCGCTTCCAGTCTGGTTCTTTCCCTGAGACAGACGCTTATGGCATTACTTCCATGAAGCCTGGTCACGCTTTGTTCAGCCAACCTGCTTCCAGGTGTTTTTCTTAAAAGCATGTATTTGAGCAGATGAGAATGAACAGACTGCACGGCTGAATGGCTAGTAACATAATGCAACGCATTATTACAAGGCCATCAGCAGTCGTTGCCATCATGTCTTCAGTGGTGTGTATAATTCACAAAATGCTTCATAAATGGGGCTGAATCAGTTCACGTGTTCAGAGCCCTGCTGCGGTGCTGCTCGTTGTGCTGCATCTTTATAATATTTACTTTATTATAACGTATGAGTCACTTATAGTATGATACTTTATGGATAAAGTATCATACTGATATGATACTTTATGGAGCTTTTCATGCAGTATTGTTATCATTAATAAAACATATTTTTGTTTAATTAAATGATAAAAACGCACTAAAATACTTTTTTTTGTTTGGATACTTTTCAAGTTTTGGGTATGTGATGTATTGTAAAACTTGGAACATAAAGACTTAAAAACACATCAGTGTGCTGAGAAATTTTACATTGTTCAACATTTTTGAATTTCAGTTAGTGTATTAACTTTAAATTTACTTTAAAAATGTAATGCTTAAATTTTAGTTCTAAAATACTATAAAACTAAAATTAAAATAACTAATAGATTATAAGCAAAAGAAAATTATACAAAAAAACATTAAAAATTAAAGAGAAAAATAGAAATAAATACTAAATCAAACATTCTTAAAAGCTTAAAACGTTAGTGTATTTTTCTTTTAATTTTACAAAAAGAGCAACTAGTACTGTAAATATACACCGATACTAAAAAAATTTCTGCCGCTACCGATTATTCAGAATGAAATCTGCCGATACCGATAGCTAAATCTCTCCCAGCTAATGCTGTAACTATACAGGGAAGCTTCTCATTTGGTACATTACTATAATATTAGAGGGTAAAATGAACAAGACCAAACTATTATATTCAACTGAGAGTGAACAAATGATGACAGATTTTTCATTTTTGGGTAACCTATCCCTTTAAGTACAGTTCAGCTTTGACATTTCTCTATATGCAGCAGTCAAATTAAATAATTCTGATGAATTTCAGCGAGCAAACTGGAGTTGTGCCAAGGGAATATATGAGGGGGGTTCCCTCACCATTTCCATGTTCGAGTGCTGTAAATCCACCCGCAGGCGTCCTTAATTTTACTACAGGAGGTCTTAAAACCCTCATTAACATTCATGTTATGCCTCCCGCATTCTCCACCAAAAATAATAATGCGTATCAGCCCGGTTCACCCTGTAAGTCGCTGCTTGATTTGAAATGTCTCCTGCATGTATGTTATCTTTTAGCCTTGATCCAGATGAGTGGCATTGAACATAATACAGCGTGACACAAGATGTGGGATGCACCAAACCATCTTTTTCATCTGTAGTATTGTTATTTTGAAATATTAATCCGGTGTTAATTGAACTTGCCAGCAAAATCTCAAGCTAAAAAATCATTCATTTCATCTTTAGATCATGACTTTCTCTCTATGTGTAGGTGCATAAATGTGCCACACACATACTGTAATCTTTATTTTATTGTATGGTATCTGTGATTATTGCATTTGTTGTACAGTCACTCAGAAAAGCTTTTGGAGGTCATCACAGTTTCCCCTTTTGATTACTCAAACACTCAAGAGATGCAAACCGGGACTAAATATAAATCAAAGTCTCGAACAAATGAATAATTAAAATTCGAAGGGAATCAATCATTTCCCAAATCCCATCTGAATGAAATAGTCTTGTGTGTTCCTGAAAATATGAAAAACCAAACAATCATGGAGCTTCACTGTGTTGAAAATATGCCAAACGTTTTCACAGGGGTCTTTCAAAGGGGATTTACTTGATTTGAAGTATTTGTCATTATTACATTTGAGATGACTGCTGTCATGCCATCAAACTCATTTCTTCACATGTGCACCTTCTGAGGAATTTCTGTAGACTGGTGAAATTCATTGCATTCATTTGTTATGTACTTATTAGCAGACTGACGTGGAATCTGCACCCATAGATTTTCATTCAATTTGAATGCCATCATTCATAAAGTTATAAACATCTCAGTCCCTTTTGTTATGTTATTCAATTCTTAGATTTAGATAAATGTTATGGGTCGCCATTAACTAATGTATTTTGGTTACGCATACAATGGGATCCACAAGTGAAAAAGCTTCCATTTGTATTTTTAATTTTATGTCTACACATTTTTAGTTAATTAGTTAATTTTGTGCAATTAATTATGAAAAATGTAAATTTAAAGCAAGATGGTGGTATTGTAGGCCTGAAAGCGGGCTTGTGTAAAACGTGGGCTCTGGATCCTTTCTTAACAGTTCTGATCCAGGTTGAATTGATGAAAAGACCCATATAATGTAATTGCGTTTGGAAAGGAGCGACGCGCCAAGTCCGCACTGCCGAGAGACCAGCTCGTCCTCCGGGCGTCTGCCGCTGCATCACTGCTTACCTGTTTTATCATAATTGTTTTGGCATCGTTCAGAAACAGGGATTAATGTAGGCACAGTTCACTGAGCCGCTGCTCTGCAAAAAAACCTATTTATCACCGTCTTTTCTTTTCGTGGGGCCGCCTCGGAAGCTCCGATTGCAAAAGTGGCTTTGTGTTCATTTGACTGGCCTCAATAAATCAACAATTCTGAGTCGAAAGGCTTCAGAGGAAACAGAGGAGTCAAGTCGCTTTCTTTAATGGCTTCAAAACAAAAATGAAGGTGAATGAACACAGCCTGATGTTGATCTCCATATCGGTTTTCGTGCGTACAGCAGCCCAGCTATTGCGTTTTTAATTAGACCACATGGGCACACACTCATGCATTTTATTTTTTTAATTATGATTATTTTATTATCTTATTTTAATCTAATGATGTCCTGCGACTTGTGCCAGGGGAACTGAAAACCCCTTTACAAACAATTGCAGCCTGGCGGGATGCTTCCTGTGTGGCCAGTTTTAACTTTTGATGTCATCAGCGTCTGGAATGACTCAGTCCGTGTGAGTGATGGAGCTCATTTTTTAATTTTTCTATCAAACGCCAACACAGTTTATGAGTCTAATCTAATCTGCCAACAGACTCTTCTGTGTGATAGATCTCCTCACTCTGTCTCTTTCTCTGAAATTATGCAATGATTAATCTTTAGAGGATATCAGGATGACGGGACAAAATTGTGCTGTTGAAAACAGTTACCACACAGCATCTTTGAAGTGTGGATACTTACCTTAATTATGTTTGCTGGGGTTTCATCAATTCCTGATGGAAAATCACTGGCATTTTCTGGGCTTTTATGGAAACTTGGAGCTCTTGCTGGTGCATGTCTGATCTTACGTTGACGTGGTTCAGTTTTTTCAGTTTCATGGTTTCAAAAAAATTAATAAAATTGACCAATGTACTGTATGCAGCATTTAAATACGGCATATTTGCATACATTTTATTTTCTTTAAATTATGTCCAAAAGTCTGCGAACATATTGACAGAATCTAATGCAGACCTGGGATGTTGCTAAAAAATATATATTTGTTTGTATATATTTAATATAATATATTTGGCTTGTTTATTAAATATTTTGGTGAATTTTTTTATGTGCACCTGTGGGTTCAATATAATGTTGATATATAGTGGGGCCAAAGATCTTTGAAAAAATGCTTCTATTTTGGTTTTTCATATTTTATTGTAAATTTTCAATTCAATTTTTACTGAATTTAAATGCTAATAATATTTAAAAAAAAAAATATATAGAGATAGTCTCTTAGCTGTATTTAGCTGACAAAAACTATTAAAAACAGTAATATTGTGAAATATTAGTACAATTTAAAATAACTGTTCTCTATTTTAATATATTTTAGTGTAATTTATTCCTGTGATGCAAACTGAATTTTCAGCATCATTACTCAGTCTTCAATGAGCTTCAGAAATCATTCTAATATGAGATTAGTGCTCCAGAAACATGTTTTTCTTATTAATCAATTTGGAAAAGTTTGTGCTACTTAAAAATTTAGTGGAAATCAGTATTCTTTTATAAATTAAAGATCAGAAGACCACATATATGTGAAATAAAATATTGCATAACATTAACGGTTTGTTTCCCTGTCATTTTGGTTTCCCCCCCAATTTTTAATTTAAAGGCAGGGTAGGTGATTTGGTTCAAAACATGTTTTGTTATGCTGGTTGAAAGTCTCTTCACATTCTGATCTCTTCACAATCACTAAGTTAACTGGTCTAAATGCATTTATATGTATTTATATCATCTGTGAAAGGCATAGGATCATAAAATGTTCGTCCAATCATATCCACGATCCAAGGGCTATGATTCTGCTGAATAAATGTTGTTTTTTCTGTCTAAACTTTAAACATTTGAACATAGTGTGTACTATATTTTCTATTTCTATTTCATTTCTCCAAATTCCTTTGTACCAGCTCAGATGTTCCGCTTTCATGAAGCCAAATGCTTTTAGATCATTCTCAGATCATGCTGAAGAACATGATTATCTGGTCTTTACAAGCTTTTGTTTTGATCCATCAGTCTGCTTTAGGGTGATGTTTAGTACCTGAGCTAATGTAGTTCACTGGTGCAGATGTTTTGTGTTTAGCTCTTTCATAGAGGAGAATAGACAGCAGAAAATGGGCCCACGAGCTAAGTTTGACCTGGTGTTGTTATTATCTCAGGTGACTGCAGGAACGCTGTATTCTGCCTGAGAGTGGTTACCTGGGGGGGGGGGGCGTCAGCTCAATGAGCAAACTTTCTCCTGCCAGTGTGTTTCGGTCAGTGTGAAAGACGGGCTTCAGACACACAGATGCTGCTGTGATTGGTGCTGGTATGTTCTACACTGACAGTAATGGGCAAATAAAAATGTCCAACATTGTAAGCGGGAGGTGAAGAGCTCTTTAGTGCCTCAGAGTGCAATGTTGTAAAAGATTATCTGCTGGTTTTATCTCCACAGCTTCCAATCCAATTCCACTCAGTAGAGGAGAAAACTGAAGTGGAAAGAACTTTGAGATTTTCTGGTTTTAAATGGATAGTCGACTAGTGTATGTGTATGTATATTTTGAATTTGGAGTTAAGTTTATATGTATCTATGTTATATATAATACTGTGTGTATATATATATATATATATATATATATATATACATACACGTATATAGGTATTATACAGTATATATGTTTTTGGAAGTCTCTTTTGCTCACCAAGACTCCATTTGTTTGATAAAAAAACAGTAATATTGTGAAATTTTATTACGTTGAAAATTCAGCCTTTGCCATCCAGAAATAAATTACATTTAAAATTCTTACATAGAAGCAGTCCATTACTCAAGCGTCGGTACATGATCCTTCATTTCTTAATATATTGCTATTATTGCTATTTACTATGTTTTCTGTTTAATTTAATTTATTTATTTGTAGCAAACCATAGACTCATACATTTTACCATGATTTACAGAAGACATTCACTAAAATGTCATTCAGTGTAACAGTAGTTCATATACCAAAAATATCTTGTCAGGCATATTAGAATCATTATTAGATGACATTAAAAGACTGCATTTAAGGATCACAGTGCAGCCCCAAATTACTAATTGATTGTAATTTAAAATCTTTACCAATCTTTGCCACTATCATTCAAACCACTAGGTTTGTCCCATTTGTCTTAAATAATTTAAAATATTATAAAACATTTTGTATGATTTCTTTTATATATTTTAATAAGTACAGGTCGGAGTATGTTGTTCACTTTTACATAAATATATCTGTTACACCAAATAACGATGGAGCACTATTTCACCGATATGATTTTTTACATTTTATTTGAAACATTGAAGTTGAAGTTATTTTGCTATATTAATTATTTTGACTGAGGAAACGGTTTGTGTTAAAATGGACTGTTTTCCTTCCAAGATTTCAATATTCACTAAGCTTTACTAAACTGCTACAGTTTTCATTGAGAACTGATATTTTAATCCATCTCGTTTCTCCAACAGGTCCCGTGACCAATGCTGTTATCATACCAGCACCTGCCAACATGTTCCTTGCTGACAGTCATCCAGCCGTCCCACTGCCACGGTTCAGTCGCCACCTGAACCCCTCTGAGCAGGGTGACGGCACGGGCTCCGGGGGCATGTGTCTGAGACTGCGAGCCAACACACAGGTAACATCTGAAACATCGCTTACGATTTAAAGGGCACATATCATGGAAAATAGGATAAGGTCCACTGAGAATTTTTATGAGATGTCACAATTGCTCATTTAGAGCAACAGTGTTACATTTACTTATCAATTCATATTTGGTATGCAGCTACTTGGCCTTCCCTGAGAAATGCAAAAGGTCACATGCAAAGGTTTAGCCAAAGCCAGAGGTAATTTACATATAAATGTCTTAAAAGATGCGGAAGCAAAAAACATTCTTATTTAAAACAAGCTATGCTTCTATAAATCTGACATAATGAGGGACTTGCTGTATACTAGGACTGAACAATATAGCCAGAATATTTGATAGTATATAATATATTATTTATCTATGTTTTCAGTCATTTTATGTTTTTTTATATGTATATTGATATTGTCTATTTTAATAGTTTCAAAGGATTATTCTTTCTCTGGTTTTGTTCTTTAAATGCACATTACGAAGTATAAGTAAATAAGGATGTTTCTTGCACTTTTACTCACTTAATAAGCACAGGAAGATTTTAACATTATATTTGATCATTTACAGTTATGTGCGTAATTGTAATTCTTGAAACGTAATTGTTTTCTTGAAGCAGTTTGAAATGATTTACAAAAATTAGCATAAACATGTTTTTGCTACAAAAATTGTAATCAGAAACTGAATGTATCAGTTTCTTTCTTTCCAAACTTTTCAATGGTAGTGTATAACATATCTTCTATTATATATGTGACCCTGGAGCAAAAAACTAGTCATAAGCAGCACGGGGATATTTGTAGCAATAGCCAAAAATACATTGTATGAGTCAAAATTATAAATTTTTCTTTTATGCCAAAATTCATTTGGACATTTAGTAAAGATCATGTTCCATGAAGATATTTAGTAAATTTCCTACCGTAAATATTTAAAAAAAAAAATGCATTTTTGATTAGTAATATGCATTGCTAAGGACTTCAGATTCCAGATTTTCAAATAGTTGTATCTCAGCCCAAATATTGTCCTGTCCTAACAAACCATACATCAATAGAAAACTTATTTATTCAGCTTTCAGATGGTGTATAAATCTCAATTTCGAAAAATTGACACTTCTGACTGGTTTTGTCGTCCAGGGTCACATATCGTTACCGTGAAATAAAATTTTGGTCATATCGCCCACCCTTAGCATCATGGGTAATGTAGTTTTTCACAAGGGATTGAGCTGTTAAATATGATTATTTAAAACAGAGGTTGATGATGGCCTCAACAGAAGAGTATACCATTGATTAACAGCCTCGGAGCTCACAGTAGGTCTGTCTGTCTTTAAATGTTTTTCAGTTATTATTCAAAATCAATTTCTCTATTGAGAAAATGAAAGGCACTTTTACTTCCAAAACCCGACTGTTGCACATCTATATAAAATGAAAATTTGTTTTCTACATGCATGCTATTTACTCAGTATGTCATAACTCATCATAACCTAGATGTTGCTAAATACATCTTATAAATAAATAAATAAATAAATAATATTGACAACAAAATCATTGCAAATCCATCATGAATATCCAGCCATCCTCAAATGCATAATCAGGTGGTTGTTCTTTTCCTTTAATGCAGATGTTGACACTTGTATAAGGTGTCACTGCTGCATGTTGGTGATACGATTAGGTCAAAGGTGTTTAATGCAAGTTGCACATATGGATCTGCCTCCTCACCAACAGCAGAGTTCAAACGTGATGAATGTTTACAGCCGTTAGCAGCTTGACCGTAATTCCCTCTGTCAAAATCAATTACAGACCTAAAAATGAAATGCTTATAAAGTCTTACATTTGCCCACCACCTGCTCAGTGGGTCCAACCTTTTTTTTTTATCTTTCCTTCTTTCTGCATATCTGCTGTTTTCCTCTTCCTCCCCCTCCCCCTTAGCTTATTTACAGAGCGGCTAATCTTCCAGCCTCTGGGAGAGCACATTCTATCTGGAAAACACCCTTCTTTCACCTCTGCACAGTGAGAGGGATCCTAAAACAAATGTTTTGATAAGTGCATTAATACTTCTATCAGGAAGCAAAAATAACTGCGACCCAGAGGCTGCACCCAACATCACACATTCGGCATGATTGGCATTCCACACGGCGTGTAAATTAAAACTGCTCTGAGAAAATTAATTTCTCTTACGGAATTGTTTCTGTTATTCGCTTGGAAGGTGAAGCAACGACACCGCTGGGAGGGGTACACTGCGAAATCCGGCCTGAATTGAACCGCTCGACACTCTAAATAATCGCAACTCAAGGGGGAAGTCTATTAGCAGCCTGGCTGACTCTATTCAGATGGAGGTCAGCGGTAAGATGGGTTTCCATCAGACCTGTTGCCATCCTGGAGGAGCTCAGGTCTGCTTCGCTCTGTGCTAATGGAGTGGAGCTTGAGGACAGTGGGTTACGGCCCTTAACTTTGCATAAAGATATGAAAGCTCTTATTTGGCCCTGAATTTGGCAGCTCATGGTGGTGGGCTAAAGGTTGCTGCCAGAGCTGCAGAGGTCGACCGCTCAGCTTTCATAGCTAATTCTGAAGCAGTTTTTTATTAAGCTTAATCGTCTGCGATATTTGCCAGCTGTTTATTTATCCGGAAAACGTTTAATTTTAATTTGGCATTTGTGTTATTTTGCATTGGTAACAAGCTTCCACAAGCTTTCCTGGTTGTGGTTGCCAGATTTCAAGAGTTTAAATCTTACGTCCTGTGGTTTACTTGATGTTTCCATCCTGGCAACCTTGCACATGCGCTCTCTCTGTATTACAATAAAAATGCTTATGAGCTGAAAACACAGAGAAAAAATGTACGTTGGAGTTTAGCGATATCATTCTGTGGTGAAAAGGTGCTAGTGGAAATTACATTAACATTTTCAAAAATAAAATGGTAGACTAATTTTACAGATTTATGTGCACTTTATGTGTCCTACTTTTAATAAAACTTGTTCTTAATTTTGATCAAAAGAATTGTTGTGAGGGAAATTATGTTACAGTTCTGGGACAAAATTTATAATTTTAACACAATAAATATGAAAATGGTTTATTTCACTTGTACTTTATATTACATTTCATTTATGTATGTGCTGCTTAATGTTTTTAAGGAAACCGTGATTCATTTTTTCAAGATTATTGAAAAGAACAGCTTTTATTTGAAACCGCAATTTTTTTGTTACATTATAAATGTCTTTACTGTCACTTTTGATCAGTTTATTTTGCCCTTTCTTTATAGTATTAATATTATTTATTGGTTAAAAGGTCTTTATTTAAAATAAAAACAAAAAAACAAAATCGTGCTGAGCACATACTTTTGAATGGTAGTGTAAGAAAAGCCTCCACATTAAGGAAATTATGTACAATTATGTACAATATTACGAGTACAATATTTCTAATTTGTGAGTGTCTGTGGGTGTTTTTGTGACCACATTCAAACTACTATGCTGAGCAACAGCACCTGCTTTACTCATCTTTCTGTGAAATCAGCAGCTTTACTGTATCCATCGAGGCAGGAACAGTAAATTCCCACAGACGGGCACTGATGGTCCGTAAATCAGCAGAGTAAGATGGCAGGATCTGGGAATGGCTGTTAAAAAGAGATTGACCTTGCTGAGATTTTCATTGTCAGCCTTAATAATATCGTTGGACCCTTGGAACAACGTCATCCCCTCCACAAACCCCCAGCCACTTATTCACTGTCAGCAGTGATCAGCCTGCAGGAGACAGCCATGATTAGACCTTGTTTGTAATTGACCCTCTCATGGTTGGCACAGCCACTTCAGGACACATGTGTCACGGGAAATGCTACACACAAACACCTTATTTGCACAATCGATCATTATTGTAGCTTAACATGCTATTATGTTGATGTTTAAAGTGTTTTGCTTTGTCTTTTCTCAGGAGCCAGAGGGGACGTATTTGGAGAAGGCAGACGAGCTCTACTCTCTGATGTGTGCTGTCACTGACAAGGTAAGCAGGGAAGTTCACCGCTGCTGTTGTGAGTCAGTCGTTACTGTGAGCTGAATTTAGCAAGGCTTTTAAGGCGGAGATGGTTTGTAGCCTGTTGGCTTAGATTTTTTTGTTGATCAGCGAGTGGAGATGGAGCACTTGTCACGAGTAGTGTGGACTAGTGCTCAGCCAGGCAGAGTAATCAAATTGCCATTTTAAGATGGCTAACAACTATGCCCATCTGGGTAATTAACACAACCTTTTCATATGAATTGTGATCAAATATTGTTTAAATGAAATGTTCAGCAAATTAAGGTTCTTTGCTATGATAACCAGTACAAAATTTCTCTGCCTATACCGATTATTCAGAAAACTGATAACGATAAGGGAAAAAAATCTCTCTCATCTAATGCTGTAAACTATACAGGGAAGCCACTCATTTGGTATGTTGCTATAATAATAGAGGTTCAAATTAACAACAGAGACCAAACTACTGTATTTAACTGCTATTTATGTTCAGATATAATAATCGCAGTCAAATAAAAACAGAAATGTTTGCATACATCTCAGTTGCACGTAAGGTAGTTTTCATAGAAACTTCTTATGACAGATTTATTCAAACATACATATATATTTATCAGTAAATAAGCTCGGTCTAGTGTTTTTAAAGGCTAAATAACCAACTGTGAACACTGGATAACTTTCCTGATGTTAATGCAATGTTAAGCGACATTGATTACAAGCTGTTTTATTGACGTCTTCCTGATGTTGAAACACTGATCAAGTGATTACATGAGAGAGGATACATTTCAGTTAGTTTTACTTTATCCTCTGAAGTTTATTCGTGTTTATTTTGTGCCGTAACTAGTAGTAAAGGGGAAGGGACTCGCGTTCCTAAGGCACTACAGCAATCTGTAATGCTACATTTATGAATGTCAAAAGGGCATTTATTGCTTGAATTTTGTGATAAAGTTGTCAAAATTAGAGCTTTGAGACTTTCACTGCATCTAAAATCGAATACTTGCCTACTATATAGTATGCGAAAAACAGTATGCTCAAAGAATAGTATGTCTGAATTCATCGTATGCAAAAAAAAAGTATACCAAAAGAATAGCATGTCAGAGTATGGGGAAAAACAGTATGCCAAATGAGTATGTCCAAATTCATAGTATACAAAAAAACAGTATGCCAAAAGAGTAGTATGTCCGAATTCATAGTGTGCGGAAAAACAGTTTGTCAAAAGAGTAGTATGTTTGAATTCATAATATGTGGGAAAAAAGTATGCCAAAAGAGTAGTATGTCCGAATTCATAGTATACGAAAAACTGTATGCTTAAATAATAGTATGTCCGAATTCTTAGTATGCGGAAAAACAGTATGTCAAATGAGTAGGATGTCCGAATTCATAGTAGGCGAAAAACAGTAGGTGAAAAGTACCCTGATGATCTACTGCTTCTGCCCGGATTTTGAAGTGCACAGTCAAAGGATTCTTTATTATCCCATGAGGCCACGGGAGATAATTTATGAATAGCATGAATATTTATAAATAGCACATGATAGTAACAACATGGTAGATGTAATACATCTGAATTTCCTTCATACTACCCATGTTCATACTACAATTTACTTTTTTTTTAACTGTCTCAAAGTTCAAATTCAAATGTAGTACCTATTCAGACAGTATGTGATTTCAGATGCACTGTTTGTCTCTTGTAACCAAGAACAAAGCTCTTTGCGATTACTGGACAGGAGGTGCGCTAGAAATAATGTTTGGTGAAGGGACAAACCATGGACCTGGCAACCCTGGCTTAAAACCTTTTCCATATAAGCAGCACATCATTGCTTTTATCAGTCGACACAGATTATTAGCTGATGTGCTGGTGCATCCCTAATAATACGTGGCTTTAAGGCAACCAAGGCAGCCAACTAGGCAGGGTAGGTGATTTGGTTCAAAACCATTTTTGTTATGCTGGTTGAAAGTCTCTTCACATTCCGATAGCAATCACCAAGTTAAGTGGACTAAATGTATTTATATCGTCTGTGGAAGGCGTAGGATCATTAAATGTTTGTCCAATCATATCCCTCAGTCAGAGGGCTACAATAAGCTGCTTGTCAATGTATGTTTTTGCCTGCTTCCACGTGCCCTGTTCGCGCAGACATGATAATAGACATTGCATACCAAGCAAGAATGAAACGCGTTATTGTAATATTATACGCTTTGTACTGTAATGTTTTCTCACCAGTGAATGAGACATGAGGTAATCTGACAGCATTGCATTCAACCCTCCACCAACGCCATCTCACGTTCACGTGTTTTGGGGGAGGCGTGGCTTTGGAGAGTGATTTGCAGGGAGGGTGGAATCTTATGCTTTTAAAGCTAGCTTGCTCTCTGAAATCACCCACCTTTAATTTTTGACGTGATCTACCTTCCGATTCGACTGGTAGACTGTAAAATGAGCAAATATCACATAGGCTTACATTCACTGAGGAACGAATGAATAAATACTTAAATGAATTGATAATGTGAGAACAGACAGCAGAGTGTTAGGAAAGGGTTTCCTGGGACAAGTCAGCTATACAAAATATTTACCGCAGCACGCTGTGATTTACAGAGGCGATCGATACAATACTACAATCTTTCATATAGAGCATCTCACTCGCTTCCTCCTGCAGGAAATGAACCACTTGCACACGTCTGTCAGAGTCAGAGACATCAGACTGGGCTTGAAGATGAACTGATTAACACATAAAGCCTAAGTGTTTATTTTCTCTCAGCTCAAGCATTTAGAGTAGAAGAGGACCTTCAGTACCCCATTCTACTGAAAATGTGAGACCAAATTGTTGTATTCTTGATTTTATGAGCCTCCTTAATTAAGAGGGGGTGTCTGTATACTTCCGGCCTATTGAACATCAGCTGTTCAGGGAATTAAATACAGGCAAAGCACAAGCTGCGTACCTCATAACTCTGTCCAAAATACATTATTTTAGCCTCTTTAAAATGTCAAAGTACAGTGAGGCCAGATGGTCCCCGCAATCCCGTCCATCTGGAGGGACCGACGGGTGTTTTGGGGTTTGTTGCTGTTATCCGCCTCTGAACGCGTTCAGGTCACCATAGAGGTTGTTCCCTCTTCCTCATGGATCTCCTGACGCTTTTAAAGTGAGTCCGGCTCTGGCAGGACCATTAAGTGGATTAGTTTCACTCACTCGAAAGGGAGTTGGATCCTGCCGGCAAGCTCAGAGCGCGCTGCGTTTATTCAGGAGATGTATGTAAATAAATATATAACTGGAGAGCAGGAGATATTTTTTTTTACCCTCCCTCCCGACTTAATCTGGGGGAAATGTGCCTGCATGGGGGGAATCGAGCACAAAGGGAATGTCAATATTCTCTCTGCTAGATTAAGGATGTTCTAAAACGGGATTTGATGACCTCAGGGAAAATCTATGATGAAACTTGAATTCTTAGACGCAGGTGCAGGGGTTTTTTTTCTATATGAAATAACCTCACCTCCTCATTTACACAGCTCATCTTCTAGTTTATATATACTTGAGATTTAGCTCTTTTAGTTAAAGGAATGTTCCGGGTTCAGTACAAGTTAAGCGCAATCGACATCTGGGACATTTTGTCAATAACCACAGAAAATAATATACTCTTTACCAAGTTCTTTAAAACAAGCACAAATTGATTTTATGGTAATGCTTTTACAACCTAAGCATATGAGACAAACTGCTGTACTAATATAATAATGAGCTGTAGTTGCTCCATCACAAAAATAATATAATATAATTAGTGCTGTCAAATCATGATTAATCGTGATTAATCGCATCCAAAATAAAAGTTTTTGTTGACATAATGTTTTTGTAAATTTATTGTATATATGAATACCCACACCTACAGCATATATCTTGAAAATATTTACATGTATTTAATATGAAAATGTAACATGTTTTTCTTAAATATATGCATGCATGTGTGTGTATTTATATATACATAATAAATATACACAGCCATCACACACACAGTATATTATGCACTTAAAAACTTTTATTTTGGATGCGATTAATCGCGATTAATCGTTTGACAGCACTAAATATAATATATGACATAAGATAAGCTGTGGTCATTCCTGTCACAAAGGTCATGGAACAATCATGGAAATGTCTGTGGTGTTCTCATTTTTGTCGATTGAAGTATTATTGGAGACATTTGTACAACAATATGTTTGTTTAAATCTATTAATTCTGAAGTTTGTGCCTCACATACAAGTGAATATCTGGCCCAATAATTAGAAAAATACGTATGTGTAATTGTGAACGACTGGAAAGGTCATGTAAAAGTCATGAAGATTCATAGGTTAAAAGTGTTGGAACGCTGTGATGATAAGTGTGGCTCTGTTCTCTGTCAGAGTGTGTTTGGTGATGGGGAGAACACTAAAGTTCGAGTGTCTGAACTGGAGGAGGAGGTGAAGACCCTGAAGAAGATCAATAAAGATCTGTATGAGTTCTCCACTCAGCTCCTGACCAAACCCAACTAGAAGAGCTTCCAGCTGCAGAGGTCCTCCGGCAGAACAGTCGGATCAGAACGAGAGAAAAATGCATAAAAATGGACTGTTCTTTTCTGTCCTATTTTTCTGTCCTAAGGGCAAGATTGTTTTTCACATCCTTCTCAAAATAAGCACAAGGATCCGGAGGTATATTTGTAGTGTGTTTATGTGGTGACATTTACTTTCTGTATTATTGTAGGCATAAACTTTAATTATTTGGTGTTTTTTATTAAAAATAATTTTGACCTGTACGCTTCATTAAAAAAAAAAAGTTGCCAAAAAATTCACACGTGTGACATTTGAATCATTTTTCAGCCTCTTTATTGTCATTCCAACCAGCACGTAAGACACGGATCTTTAAAAAAGATTAAAAATACTAATAAAAGACAATTATGGATGATGCATCCACCTAAAAATTATTTGTATTTTTTGTTACCAACTTTTGAGAACTTGACTTTAACCCCATCACGGTAGAGTTGAGAATTATATACTGATAATTTGATTGGTAATTGCAGTATTTTTCTGTTTTGGTGTGTTCTGTAAAATGTAAATCACACAATTTATATAGAATAATATTCCATAACATTTCCTTATTTTTAAGGAGAAAATGTCAGAGTATAACATGATTGAAAAGAAAGACAAATTAAGAATTTTCTCACAAATTGCATTATTTTTTTTTTAAATTAGTGTTGTTACTAACCTTTAAATGCTACTTTAGTTCAGCCCTGTCAAGAAAATTATATAAATTATATACTTGTTGGCTAGAAAACTGCAGTATCGCTCGGTTTTGTTGTGCTTTGTAAAATGTAAAACTCAATTAATATACAATAATATTCCATCACATTTAAATAATTTTTTAAGGAGAAAATGTCACAGCATAACAGGGCTGAACAGAAATGCAAATAAAGAATTCTTGTAATTCTCTTGTAGTTGTTTATTCATTTATTGTTACTAACCTTTAAGTACAACTCTGTCACTGTAAATTTGGAAATGATATACTTATTTTGATACAGTATTGCAGTTACAGTTTTGGAGTGCTTCGTAAAATGTAAATCACACATTAATATATAACAATTTGAGGGGAAAATGTCAGAGCGTAACAGGGTTGAACAGTGTCAGAAATTGCTAATGCTAAAAGCATTTTTAAAGCAAGCATTTAAAAAACATTCCAAATAAAATGTTTTTTCCTGCGCTAAACAAATGCATTAAATAATGTGTGAGCATTTACAGTAGTATCCTGTAAATTCAAACTCTTGTAGACTTTATCAGAAATCTTCGTTCTGAGCTTTGTCTTCAGTAAAACTTCAAACATGAGGTCATTCTCCTGCTGTACATCCAGCAGCTGTCAGCGAAGTCATCGTCTTGTAATTTGAAGCTGGCCAGAGAGATCAGATTAGCCGTGTTCGTACAGCCTCACACTGTGTTCTTGTTCAAATGACACTTCGATCGGGCTTCCTCCACATGTGCCACTCTTCTGCTTTGCAGTGCAGCCTAAAACGTCACAAACACCTTTCCCTTGCACAGTGGCTTATTTTTCATCTCTTGTTACAGGAGAGTAAAGCTGCCCTCACTGTGACCCTCACAGACGTCTCCCAGGATTTAACATTCTGGAAACATCAGCAGAATCTTAAAGGGGAAATATTAAAGCCTTTAAAAACTCAAATAAGTAAGTAAATAAGAAAAGAGTGGGGAAAAGTCATCAGCATTCCACCGGCATGCTGTTGTGAATGCAGAGAATGCTTGATTTCTGTCTAGTTAACTCAATTAGACCATGTGATGCAGATAAGACCCATCTGAGTATCATCGTCTTAGGATGGAGAGACAGAGAGAGAGAGAGGAAGCACCACTGATAACAGTTACATCTACATCTCGGCACTTCCTCTTTGAAGATTGTTCTACTTCAGCTGTTGCTGCTCACAAGAGGGAGAAACATTTCCTTAGCCTCCTATTCCTTATTCCTTATTCCCCCCCCCCACACACACACACATACACACACACTCCAATCATTGTGTGGAAACTCATTCTTTCACCTTGACAGAGTCATTCTGTAGCCCTCAGCTGCGGGAAGCATTGTAAGCAGGCGGTTCATGGAGGAACAGCTTCTTAAGAGCTTATTTTGTTGCAGTGGATGAGAAGGAAAGGTGTGCTTTGAGCGTGTGACGTGAAACACCTGGTCCCTGGCTTGTTCCAAACCTGTACGAGTTTCTTTCTTCTGTTGAACTCAAAAGAAGATATTTTGAAGAATGCTGGTAACCAAACAGTTGTTGGTCCCCATTGACTTCCAAAGTATGAAACAAATATTACGGAAGTCAATGGGGACCATGCTGTTTACCACATTCTTCAATATATCTTCTTTAGAAGAAAGAAACTCATACAGGTTTGGAACAACTTGAGGGTGAGTAAATGATGATGGAATTTTCATTTTGGGTGAACTACCTCTTTAATTAGTTTATCTATCTATCTATCTATCCTACTATCTATCTATCATCATCATCTATCTATCCGGTCCTATCTTCCTGTCTGTCGGTCTGTCTGTCTGTCATTTATCTGTCTGTTTGTTTATCTATCATTTGTCTGTGTCTATCTGTCTGTCTATATTTCTGTCTATCTATCTATCTATCTATTTTCTGACTATTTCTATCTATCTATCTATATCTATCTTTCTATCTATCTATCTATCTATCTTCTGGCATTTATCGTTTATTCACTACTGCCGGGGGCTGTCTGTCGTCATTTATCTGTCCCTGTTTTGTTTATCTATCCTTTGTCTCCTGTCAGCATTCTATCTATCTAATCTATCTATCTATCTATCTATCTATCTATCTATCTATCTATCTATCAGCTATCTACTATCTATCTTCTATCTATCTATCTATATCTGTCTATCTGTCTGTCTGTCTGTCGATTGTTATCTATCTATCTATCTATCTATCGATTCATCTATCTATCTATTCTATCTATCTATCTATCTATCTATCTATCTATTCCTAATCTATCCTGTCATTTAATCTGTCTATCTATCGCCTGTCTGTCTGTCTGTCTTTGTTACACTTCATCCCTTTGTCTGTCTGTCTGTCTGTCTGTGTCTTCTATCATTCTATCTATCTATCTATCTATCTATCTATCTATCTAGCTCTATCTATCTATCTATGCTATCTGTCTATCTAGCTGTCTATCTACGTCTGTCATGTTTATCTATCTATCTGTCTGTACTTGTCATTATCTATCTATCTGTCCCCTGTCTTTCTGTCTGTCTCTCATATCTATCTATCATCTATCTATCTATCTATCTTCTATCTATCTATCTATCTATTGCCTGTCTGTCTGTCCATTTTATCTATGTTTATATCTACTATCTAGCTATCTATCTACTATCTAGCTATCTAGCTATTCTATCTATCTATCTATCTACTACTCTCTATCCTATCTATCTATCTATCTATCTATCTATCTATCTCTCTCTCTATCGCTCCCTGTCCATTTATCTGTTTATCTCTGGTGCCTGTCTGTCTGTATGTCTGTCTATATCTATCTATCTATCATTGTCTGTCTGTCTGTCTGTCTGTCCATCATCTATCTATCTATCTATCTATCATCTAGCTATCTATCTATCTGTCTATCCATCCATCCATCTATCTATCTGTCTGTCATTTTTCTGTCTGTCTGTCTGTCTGTCTTTCATTTATCTGTCTGTTTGTTTATCTATCATTTGTCTGCCTGTCTATCATTTCTATCTATCTATCTATACGAGCTATCTATCTATCTATCTATCTATCTATTATCTATCTATCGGTCTGGCATGTTGCTATCTTCTGTCTGTCTGTCATTTATCTATCGATCCTGTCTATCTATCTGTCTGTATGTCTATCTATCTATCTATGTTTATCTTATATATCGACTATCTATCATCTACTATCATCTTATCTATCTATCTATCTATCTGTCTGTCATTTATCTATCTATCTATCTATCTCGTTGTCATTTATCTATCTTTCTGTCTGTCTTTTTGTCTGTCTGTCTGTCTGTCTATCATTTCTATCTATCTATCTACTCTATCATCTATCTATCTATCTTCTATCTATCTATCTATCTGTCTGTCTGTCTGTCTGTCTGTCTTTCTTTTTTTCTGTCTGTCTGTCTGTCTGTCTAGCATCTATCTGTCTATCTATCTAGCATCTATCTATCTGTCTGTCTGTCTATCATTTGTCTGTCTGTCTATCTATCTATCTACTATCTATCTATCATCTATCATCTATCTATCTGTCTGTCATTTATCTGTTTATCTATCTATCTGTCTGTCTATCATTTATCTATCTATCTATCTATCTTTTCCTGCCTGTCTGTCTGTCTACATGGGCTATCTATCTATCTACTACTATCTAGCTATCTATCGTCTATCTATCTATCTATCCTATCTATCTGTCTGTCTCGTCCTGTCATTTATCTATGTTTATCTATCTATCTGTCCTATCTATCTATCATTTCTATCTATCTACTATCTATCGATCTATCTATCTATCTATCTACTATCTGGTCTGTCTGTCTGTCCTATTATCTATCTATCTAATCTGTCCTGTCTGGTCTGTCTGTCTTTAGCTATCTATCTCTATCTATCTATCTATCTATCTAGCTCATCTATCTATCTATCTATTCTGTCTGCATTAATCTGTTTATCTAATCGGTCTGTCTGTCCTTTCATTTATCCTGTCTTTTTGTCTGTGTCTGTCTGTCTGCCTGTCTGTCTGGCTGTCTGTCTGTCTGTCTGTCTCTCTATCTATCTATCTATCTATCTCTCTTCTATCTACTATCTATCTATCTTATCTATCTATCTATCTATCTAGCTATCTATCTATCTGTATCTATCTATCTATCTGTCTGTCTGTATGTCTGTCTGTCTGTCTTTCTGTCTGTCTGTATATCTATCTCTCTATCTATCTATCATCGATTCTCTCGATCTATCTATCTATCTATCTATCTATCGTCTGTCTGTCTGTCTGTCTGTCTGTCTGTTTTTCTGTCTTTCTGTCTGTCTGTCTGTCGTCTGTCTGCCTGGGCATATTTATCTGTTTTTCTATCTGCCTGTCTGTCATTATCTGTCCTTTTGGTTTATTCCTATCATTTGTCTTGTCTGTCTTTCTGCTGTCTATCTTTTCTATCTATCATCTATCTATCAGATCTATCTATCTGTCTCTGTCTGTCTGTGTGTCTGTCTGTCTATCCATCTGTCTATCTATCTATCTATCTATCTATCTTCTATCTATCTATCTATCTAGCTATCTATCTATCTATCTGTCTGTCTGTCGTCTGGCTGTCCTGTCTGTCTGTCTGTCTGTCCTGTCGGTCTGTCTGTCTGCTGTCTGTCTGTCATTTATCTATGTTTGTCTGTCTGTCATGTTATCTATCTATCTACTCCGATCTATCTTCTATCTATCTGTCTATCTATCTATCTGTCTATCATCTGTCTGTCTATGTTATCTATCTATCGTCTGTCTGTCTATCTGTCTCTCAGTCATTTACCTATGTTTGTCTGTCTGTCATTTATCTATGTCCTATCTATCATCTGACTATTTCTATCTCTCTATCTATCTATCTTCTATCTATCTATCTATCTGGCTGTCTATCTATCTGTCATTTAGCTATGTTGATCTACTGTCTGTCATTTTTCTATGTTATCTATCTGTCTGTAATTTATCTGATGTTTATCCTGTCCGGCTTTCCATTTATCTATGTTTATCTACTGTCTTCATTTATTCTGTTTATCTATCTAACCTGTCTGTCTGTCTTTATCTGTCTGTCTGTCTGGCTTCTGTCTGTCTTCTGTCTGTCTGTCTGTCTATCTATATATCTATCCATCTGTCCGTCCGTCCGTCCATCTATCTATCTATCTATCTATCTATCGTATCTATCTATCTATCTATCTGTCTAGCTGTTCTGTCTGTCTGTGGTCTGTCATTTATCTGTCCCTGTTTGTTTATCTATCAGTTGTGCCTGTTTCTATCTTCTGGTCGTCTGTCATCATACCTATCTATCTATCTATTATCTATCCGTCTATCTGTCTGTCTGTCTATCATACCTATCTATCTATCTATCCGTCTATCTGTCTGTCTGTCTGTCATTATGTTGTTTTATCTATCTATCTCTCTATCCTATTCTATCTATCTACTATCTATCTATCTATATCTATCATCTGTCTGTCAGTTGGGGTATCTGTTTTCTCTCTGCCTATCTTTCTGTCATTTTATCTGGTTTTCGTTTTGTTTATCTATCATTTGTCGCCTGTCTGTCTTCTACTATCTATTCTTAAACAAATCTATGCCCCCCTAGCTATCTATCTTCTATCTATCTATCTTTATCTATCTATCTATCAATCTTTCTGTCTGTCATTTATCTATGTTTTATCTATCACATCTATCTATCTATCTATCCTATCTGTCTGTCTGTCTGTCTAATCATCTATCTATCTATATCTCTCTGTCTATCTGGCTTTTATCGTTTTATCTATCATTCTGTCTGTCTATCGTTCTGTCGTTCTATCTATCGTTCGTTCTATCGTTCTATCTATCGATCTATCTATTTTCGATCTATCTATCTATCTATCTATCTATCTATCTATCTATCGTCTGTCTGTCTGTCTATCTATCTATCGTTTTATCTATCTATCATCTATCTATCTATCGATCTATCTATCGATCGTCTTTCTATCTATCTATCTATCTATCTAATCTATCTATCTATCTATCTACTATCTTGTCTGTCTGTCTGTCTGTCTGTCCTGTCTTTCTGTCGTCTGTCTGTCTGTCTGTCTTCTGTCTGTCATTTATCTAGTTTGTCTGTCTGTCGTTGTCTGTCTGTCATTTATCTACTATCTATCTATCTATCTATCTACTAGCTATTCTCTATCTGTCTATCTGGCCTACTATCTACTATCTACTGTCTATCTATCTGTCTGCTATGTGTATTCTATCTATCTGTCTTGTCGTCTATCTTGTCTCTCAGTCATTTGACCTATGTTGTCTGTCTGTCATTTATCTAATGTCTCTCCTCCACCTCTAGCGATGTCTACTAGCTATCTATCTATCTATCTATCCATATCTATCTATCTATCATCTATCTGTCTGTCTGTCTGTCTGTCTGTCTTTTTTTCTGTCTGTCTGTCTGTCTGTCATTTATCTATGTTTATCTATCTGTCTGTAATTTATCTATGTTTATCTGTCCGTCTTTCATTTATCTATGTTTAACTATCTGTCTGTCATTTATCTGTTTATCTATCTGCCTGTCTGCTGTCATTTATCTGTCCTGTCGTCGTCTGCTGTCTGTCTGTCGGTCCGTGTGTCTGGTATCTTCTTCTGTCCTGTCCTGTCATTTATCATCTATCATCTAGCTAATCTATCTGCTACCCTCTATCTATCTGTCTGTCTGCTTCTTTATCCTGGTTGTCTATCCTGTCTGTCATTTTATTTATCTATCTATCTATCTATCTATCTATCTATCTACTATCTATCTATCGTCCTGTCTGTCGGTCTGTCTGGCTGTCTATGTTTATCTATCTGTCTATCTGTCTCTGTCAGTCATTTATCTATGTTTGTCTGTCTGTAAATTTATCTTGTTTTGTTTCTATCTATCTATCTATCTATCTGTCTGTCTATCTATCTATCTACTATCTATCTATCGATCTCTCTATCTATCTATCTATCTATCTAATCTATCGTCTGTCTGTCTGTCTTTTCTATGTTTATCTGTCTGTCTGTCATTTATCTATCTATCTGTCTATCTGTCTATCTATCTATCTATCTATCTATCTATCTATCTGTCATTTATCTATGTTTATCTATCTGTCTGTCTGTCATTTATCTATGTTTGTCTATCTGCCTGTCTGTCTGTTTGTCTGTCTATCTATCTGTCTGTCTGTCTTGTCTGTCTGTCTGTACGTACGACGTTGACGCCCTGGAGCTCACCTCTCCAAAAACATTGAGGCATGTTTCTCACTGTGAGAAATACTGCAAGCGGAGTGATACAAATGGTGAAACGGTTGGAGTGCTGTTATCACTCGAATATCGCACTCCTCTCAGCCAATCAGATTTGAGGACATGAAAGAACTGTTGTATAAAACTATATTTTCTTCATTTACCCTAGAATCCATGCTCATATTCAAGGATGTCATATATCCTTCACTGCCTTTGATATCCCACAATCCCTTGTGTGTGTGTACTGCAGCATATTTAATTAGTTCAATACATTTTTATCATTTAATTTCTACATAGAAATAGACATTCTACTCAAATATTCAGTTGACTAGCTCACTTAAATATTTTCCAGATCATCAGATGTTATGTTTTGACATCTTGAAATGTGCTCTGAGACAAGTTGCTTTTAATACAATTAAGTCTATTAAATGAATAGTTCGCCCAAAAATGAAAATTCTGACATTCATTATTACCTGCACATCATTCCAAACCTAAGACTTTCTGTATTCTGTGGAGCACAAAAGAAGATGTTTTGAAAAAGTTTTGTTTTTGGCCCCACTGACTCACTGTATGGCCAAAAACAGATTGAACATTTGTGTTGTTGTCTTTGACATGTTTTCTGTTTCTACAGGTTTAGTGGCTTTACACATGAGCCTGGCATTATTGAACTTTCCCCAAATTTAAAGAGCAGTATGCAAGGCGACTCGAGTCTTGATTACAATATCATTTTAGCACTCAAATCTGTGCCGATTGCCGTCTCGCTCCATGCAGCTGTCATTCGGCATATTTGTCATCAGCACTGCAGAATGCTTCAATCCTATTTGGTCTCCACTGGTTTCTGCATGCTGACCAAATCAAATGTTTTTTGAATGTCCTATGCAAATATAGCCCTCGAATTTCAACATGTTTTCAAGAAGGACGTGAATAATTTAAACGGCCTCCGTTAAACTGCTAATGTTGCTGTGAGATGAGATGACCCATCTGGGCTTCTGGGAAATTTGTCACAGCTGCATATGAAGGCTGAAGACGATGTACGGCGAAAACAGCCAGCGCTGGTGTTTACCACCGAGAGCTGGTTCCCTTTCATGCAGAGCGCTCATTTCAATGCCAGCTTGTGTCCTTATTTACAAACTTTGCTTATTTAATGTCAAGAGATTTAGCGGATTACTGCATGTGTTAAGTAGAAATCTGTCTTGTGCTCTTTCTTTGAAACATTAAATGTCATGTAGTCTCCAAATCCATATATCAATGCTTTCTGGCAAACAAATGAGCAAAAAATAAATAAATAAAGCAAAAAGGTAATAGATCTGATGTCCTTTTGGTTAGTTTACTTTCAAATGTCAATCAAATGCAGTAAATAAATATAGGTTAGCATTGAACATGGGCATTTTTTCCCCGCATTCAAGTCTTGATAAAACATTTTTAATACAGATTTTGATGCGTCAAATCGGGTTTTAGTTAAAACTTAAACTTACTTTATTTTAGCTAGCTGCCAAAGCAACATTTATCGTTCTTATTTAGTTTTAATTGATGTACTAAAATTCATAAAAATGAACTGAAATAAAAATCTATACTATATAGGCATATTTAAAATTAACAGACACATACAATATTATTTCATTGCACTGTCCAGTTTACCAGCAAAATTCTGCAAGAATTTTCCCCATTGATTTCCTTAAAAAAAAAAAAAAAGTTTAAAGCATTTGATTAAACAATAATAAATAAATAAAGAAAATACTAAAAAATTCTATAATATAGGCCCTCAGTGTGAATGACCTGCACTTCTCAAAAAGCACTGCAAATAAAACTAGCACTGATTATAAAAAAAATATAAAACAATTGACTACAAGTAAATGACTAAAAGTATAAAAATATATTATTTTAGAAGTTAGAAGACTATGGACAGTTTGGGCTTATGAAAGCTTACTGAGAGAGCCTGCTATTAATAAGTCGAGGTACTGATATTAATCAGTTACGGGCAATATTCCTTAGGATGCATAAAAGAACTCTCGCAGTGCATTCTGTCCATTCAGACTCTGCTCTCTCTCTTTTTCTTTTTTTTTTTTGCATTTATATTTCAAGGGAGTATTTTATCACAACATTTCAGATGTCTGTTTTATTTCCGACTCTTAAAAATAAATACAAAAAACTTCCATAAAGTGGATTATGCATAGCTGGTGTAGAGCAAACGACCCATGAGGCGTGGCTTATGGTCTCATGATGAGACTGCTGTTGTTAAAACTGATATTTCACAATGTATTTTAATGAAAGCAGCTGAATATAAGAGACTTCTTTCGAAAGCACTGGTATATATTCTTATTTGTAAGTCAATAAATAAGTAAATGTAAGTGTGTGAGGGATGTGGAACATGGTGTGGTGTTCTTCCAGTCTTTATACACTGGAGGAATTTCACCGCATGGTAGTTGGCTGTGTTTTTCAGCAGGCTGGGCAGCGCAGTGGGATGTGAATATACTGTCTAATACAGGGGTTAATCCAGAATCCTCTCGAGCTCACACAAAAGAGACGAATCCACCTGTTCTACTAAGCTTTGCTTGAGTTTCTTAGAGCGTGGCCTGATCGTGACGGGAATTCTCCAGCCAGAATCCTACTGTGACATTTACAAGAGGCCGGCGAAGAGAGTGAATGTGGTTTCGTTGCCGGTCAGATTTATCTTTTTTAATGTGTGTCAAATGTTTACATTTTTGTTATAGCTGTAAAGTGTTTGTTTCAATGAGATACTATTATAGTTTGAATTATAGTGTATTTGAATTTTTGTTAAAGTTAGTTTTTGTGCGTGTGAGTTTTTTAGTTTTTTTTTGTTTTTTTTATACGTCTAGTTTTATTATTTTTTATTTCAGTTTTAGTTACTTTAGTACATCGAGTTAAACTAAAAGAAAATGGGAAATGTTTTGGCAACTAGTTGAATTAAAAATTTTCAAATAACAAAAAAATGTTTTGTATGGTTTTTGTCTTCATTCAAATCCCAATTTCTGATTTTTTATGAAAACCCCATTGACAACACATATATCAGAAGATTATATTTTAAAATGTCATGTGACATATTTAGAAATGTGCACTCAAGCATGTGCCGGTCTGACTGAAATGACAGAAATAGTGTCATACCCAACAATAGACTCCATATATTTGAATATTGTGTTTCTGAATTGAAGTCTCTTGCTAAAAAGGGAAGATAAACCGAATGAACTAGAGAAATGAAAACGAGTGACGTAGTTTTATATCAAGAGGAAGATGAAACACTAAAATGAAGGCAGAGGAAATGAGATGCACTGTAAAATTTTTATTGAATACACTCTTACAAATAAAGGTGCTTCACGATGCCATAGAAGAACCTTTTTGTCCAAATGGTTCCATAAAGAACCTTTAACATCTGAAGAACCTTTCTGTTTCACAAAAGGTTCTTTGTGGTGAAAGAAGGTTCTTCAGATTATAAAAAGGTAAGAAAGAGATGGTTCTTTAAAGAACCTTTGACTGAATGGTTCTTTGTGGAACCAAAAATGGTTCTTCTATGGCATCGCTTGAAGCACCTTTATTTTTAAGAGTGTATCTCCGAGGAAAACAGAGTCTAAACTTAGGCAAAACAAGCTAAAATGAAGAAGACAAATGCTTTGAATGAAATATGTGACATCGCAGCGCTTTAAAGATTTTTCTCTATCTGCAACAGCTGCATTTATATTTCAGAGGCTGGTCTTATTTGTGCCAACTTTGTTTCCCGCGTGGCTCATTATTTTGGGTTTACCCTTTGTCTCCGTAGGTTCTCGCCACAGTCACGGGTGTCCAGGTGTCTAGACCTTTTTGGTCTCATGGTTTCTTGTTAGGCTTTCACGTAATGAGGCAGAGAATTAAGAAAGTCTTGGCAACAAGTTCACATTACTGAGATCTGCCTCAAGCTCCTCTGGCCCCGATCCAGTTTCACTGAGAACTGAAATCCGATTTTTAGGTGATTGGCTGAAAACAGAAGAGTGAAAGAGGGGAGGTTTATTTTTAAGGGTACAATGCTTTGTTGACTAAATGAAGTTTATGCACGAAGGACGAGAAATACTGTGCCTCACTGTTGCTTTTAAATAAAAGGCTGGAGGGAGCTACAATATTTAACTTACAAATCAACTACTGCATCAACACAAAGTTACATTTCTGAAATTACCTCAAGAGTAAGGAGATAGCCTATTAGAGTTCAGATCATGACAGAACACGTGAGATGGATCGCAGTGCATATTAATAAAATGGGCATGATTATAGTAAACAACTCTGAGGATTGTAATATGTAACATTTTAAGCAACATCATAAGCAAGAATGTCGTTGTTCCTAAATGTCAGTCAATAATAATAATAAATGTTGTAATTTGAAGCGCAGGTAATCAGCTGTTACCAATTCATGAACATTGCTGGATAGTTAGCTGTAAAAAAAAAAAAAAGAATTAATTACTAGGTATTAATATATTTTCAACATTGTAATTAGATTACTGCACTAATTACTCTATCTAAAAAGTATTTACTTTCTAAATCCCATATCAACCATGACCAGCTGAACAATAGAAGGATAGACATGAAACTGCTTTTAATTCTTTCAAATAAAATTGCATAAATTAATTCTTGAATTTACCAAAGTATTTAAAGAGAGCAGATTACTTCGAAAGCATTTTAACATTAGGCTAGATGCTAAATTTTGATGTTCAATTCACTGCTGTTTTATATAGGATTGTATAGAATACAATTCTAATTTTATATAGAGTTGTTCTCTGCCGTATTAATGCAATTACATCAGAAGTAGCCTAACTGTAATTAAGAGTAAAAGTAAGAGCAACCCTTTACTTCACTGCTCACAAAGCGGCATTTCACTTGTTTCGCTCCTGAACGAATCAGCTTTTTGAACAAATAGATTGAATAAATGGTGTTATGCTACAGCCTAGCCTGCACACTATCCTCGGTACTGTAATTTTATGAAATAATATAAGAAAATAATCTTTAAAAATCACCGTAATCCGATCTCTGTCAATAAAACATCTAATTATAATAAAACGTGGACATTTTCTTATTCTAGCCAATCAGAATGCTTTTGAGGCGTGTTTAGGAAGTCCATATATGGGAAACCGGTAGCTGAGAGCGCGGTAGTTCAACTCGGAGCGGTTTTATGAGTTTACAAAGTGTGAAATGTGTCCAGAAGTGCTTACACAAGCATCCGGCCTGAAGGGAATAGAAAAACAGGAAAATAAAGAGACCAAAAAAAAAGAAGCAAGACGAGAGTGAACATCGTTAAAGCTTTTCATCGCTGGAGGGAGCCAAGAGCTTCAAAGCGCGTGTCAAGTGTACTTAACTTAAGAGGTAAATCTGTTGCTTGGTAACCATGGATACACCAAAACAGCAGTTGTGGAAAAAGAAAAGGTCTGTCAAAGTGGTTTACAGTACCTTTTATGCGCTACAAAAGTGTCTATGTGCTATGTTTCCAGTAAATTCCTTTTGCTTTGTCTAATTCAATGACATTCATGTATTTTTAGTTGTCTGTAGCCTATACCTTTCAGGACATTTTCCGAACAAACCATATGCTGATACTGAATAACCCAGTTTGCAGGTTCCAGCATATTCATGAGTGCTTGCTAAATTCTCAAGGCTCTTAAATACCTGAGGTGCTTCAACCATCTGACAGGTTGTTTATTAAGGATGGACGAATCTGACAGATGCACGATGAATGAGAATTTTCAAACAGAGTGAGAAAGGAGGAAAGAAATATTCACTGTTATCTGAGAGGATAATGAACTGCGAACGAATGGCATCGGCGATTCAGCAAAAGCCATCTGTTTAGAAGTGTGTGACAATAGTGACATCCTTTACTGTATTTTCAATCATTTATACATTGTGCATGATAAATTGACCTTGATATTTTACAGTTTTTATACCAGTGAGTAACGTTACCGCATTGTAACTTTATATATATATATATATATATCTATATTATATATATATATATATATCTATTATATATATACATTCCCTGGCAATTTATTTAAAACCCATCATCTACATCTTTCATCTCCAAGCATAGCTTGGGCCCGTTAAACACTGTGGCTATTTGTGAACCATCCCCTTTCTTTTCATAAGTTTGAAGATTTGTGCTTCTCCTTGCTTCAGTCCCACCTGGCTTAAGGAGTATAACAAAGGCACCCCCCCCCCCCCCCCCCCCCCTTCTACCCTTGTGCTTTTTCACTCTCATTGGAAACTGCGGACGTCGCAGAATTTTGCAATGGCAACATGACATTTAAAGCTGACCGCCTACTGCATCGTCACGATTCCTCTGTCAGAAAACAGAAGGGTAAGACGGGGTTCTGCTTCACCTCAAAAAGGGAACTCACGAAATGGGATCTTTTTACAAAGGTGGCTGGCCATGCAGCATTAAGATTCTGGTGGATTATCTGAAGTAATTTATCTCCGTCATCTGCAGTTGATGATTTTACTGTGATACTGTAATTCAAATAATGTTTTCACAGCAGTGAACCTACATACTGTAGATATTTTTTAATACTTTATTATAGATTTTTAAGGTCCAATTCTCACTAGTAACAAACTATTAATTGGCACATATTATGCCCCTTTTTACAAGATGTAATATTGGTCTTGGGTGTCCCCAGAATGTGTCTGTGAAGTTTCAGCCCAAAATACCCAACAGATAATTTATTATAACAGCTGGAAAATGTCATTTTTGGGGTGTGTCTAAAAAAGCTGTTTTGGAGTGTATTGCTTTAAATGCAGATGAGCTGCATATTCCCGCCCCATCTCCAGAAGAGGTCGTCGCATTTATGTCTCTGCATTGCATATCTACAGCAATAAACGGCTGGTAGAAGCAACATAACTGAGAGCGAGAGAACCGGTGTTTAGCTGTACGTATGGAAAGCCAAATGCACTGAAAGTGGGATGAAACAGCACGATGTTACAGAGCTGCGCCGCGCTGACCTGTCAATTGACCGTGCTACGAACGGCGCAAACTAATCTCACAGGTTGATTAGTTAAACATACTTAAATGTACGCACACAAATACTGTTAAAACGCTAAGCACTAGGGTGGTTGTGTTAACACACTGCCAACACACAATTATGTCCGAACACCATGTAAAAGTGGATTTTGCATAGGTGCCCTTTAACTACGACTTTTGTCTCAATAAACTACTGATTTGCTGCTCATTAATAGTTAGTAAGGTAGTTGTTAAGTTTAGGTATTAGGTAGGATTAGGGATGTAGAATATGGTCATGCAGAATATATGCTTTATAAGTACTAATAAACAGCCAATATGTTAATAATATGCATGCTAATAAGCAACTACTTAATAGTGAGAACTGATCCCTATATAAAGTGTTATGTTTTTTTAACCATTGCATGATTTGTTTTGGAGGGCTCAGCTTTATGTAGTTTGGCTACTTGTAATTTTATATTATTATTTCTTTAAAAAAAATACAAAAAAATACCCCTTTTAATATTTGAGAAAAAATTGCCTGCAATCAGATGCATGAAAATATGTTGTCACTTTTTACTTAGAGTTTATTCCTGTTAATCCTTTCATGAAAATACTGTAATACTGATTTTGGCAGGCAAAGTTTACAGTAGTATTTATTTTCTACATTAGTAGTTCATACCACAGCCAAGAACGTTACAGAAAAAAAAAAAAAAAATTATTTAAAATAAATAGTTGCCTGAAATGCTTTATAAGAAATTAAAAATCCAGTACGATAAAAGGCAATAATTAAAAATTTAACAAAAGAATGTACAAGTTAAAAAGAGATAAGATTCTACATTAAAACAAATATGAGGGAAATAAAAGGACAAGAGGATTAAATTCAAGGTACAAAGAACATTTTTAAAAGTCAAGATTTTCCCTTTTTTTCACAAACCCTTATTTTTCAATTGACCCTTTTAATATTTACACATTTCAGCCACAGTCTAGTAACACCTTCTGAAAGTCACTTTCTTACAGGTCATTTATAACACTCATTTCTTTCAGGAGTTAACACATGTTGTTCACCTATTATCAGAGAACCTTTAGAGACAAGAAGACCTCTCTGGTGTGTATTAGCCATGAGCAGAGCTCCAGATCAGTTGATCACGCACTCTGATCAATATGTGGTCTCGAGGAAATTGGCTGGGGTGGTTGCGCTACAGAAAAACGTTCAGCTGACAGCTGTGACTGAGGGGCTCCTAATGAGGCTGAGTGTTCCTGCAAGCTGGATGATGTTGCACACCAACCTCATTATGTACTTCGAGGAGGCCTGATTGAAAAAAACAAGATGTAATCACTGCTATGAGTTTGTACATTATCAATTATCACTCCAAAGTTTCTCATTCTTTAGTTTTGGTCAAAACAGTTCATTTTGCTTGTGGGTTTACAAAGGAGCTGCGGTGATGTGGAGATTCAAATTTGTATGTGTATAAATTAATATTATATAATAAACTTAATTTTTATTGACACACACACACACATAAATATTAGGATATCTCTGATATGAGTGATATATACAAGAAAATTTTAAATTTACATATATTTTAAATTAAAATGATAAAATTTACTTTCGAAGTTACTAAATTTTCAATTCGTTCTATCTATCTATATTATAAAAAGTGTATTATTATGAATAACATCTCTTCAGTTATGAGGCTGAGTGTAATATATTTTGTTTTGTTATATTTCATTTGCTGACTGAATGAATCAGCAGTATGCAATATGCTAAGTGTGGCACTGCATATAGCTTTGACAAGAATGAACTACATTGCATAATGGTTACTTACTGGCTTTACATACACTTTGAAATACAACTGATAGGGAGTGACATTAAATTTGCACCTTTCTTTCCTCTGACTGAGGTAATCCACGTTTCATAATTATTACTTTTTTGGGAATGTGGTAGAATATTGATAGTGGATTTTTGGCCTTTTGCTGTTGGAGCAAAACCTGTACCATGTCCCCTGCTATTGTTTACTTCAGCACACAAAAATAATATGAGAAGGGTCCAGCTTCAAACAATTGAGCATATTTGCTGACTCTCATTTATTTAATTTTTTTACTTTAAATCCAAAGATTTGTACTTTTTTCTGACATTTCATTCACCACACCTAAGGAAAAACCAGCAAACAAACATGAACAGTGACTTTTTCTATTCAGCTTTTAGTGCGTAATATTAGTAATTAAGGGAAATTCTACATTAGTTTCACATTCCATGCTACTCTAGTTCTTTATAGCGTATAACAGGGTATGTGATTGGCCGAGGCTTCAGTCCACCTTCATCAGATTCCATTTTACCGCATGACTGGCCCGTATCAAATCCCTGATACTCGGGTCCAAAACTGTGACCCACTTACCATCCCCTGCCTTCTGTTATATCTCTCTTCTATGTTATTTTTCTTTGTTAATTGAAGTGTTTTCATCCCTCAGTCAGCTTGTTTATTCTATAATTACAGACTTGATTATATGATAGTCTCCAATAAATGTTGTAATGTTTGTGTAAAACTGCTTGTTCTGTCAGGACCACTATCATCAAAAATGATTGACAATTAGCATACAGTTTGAATTGGCAGTATGGTTCTGTTCTGGGCAAGAACTCTGCCCTCCATCAGCCTAGGCATTGAATTGAAGCAGGGAGATCAGCGATAACCCCCCCCCCACCCCCCCCCCCCCCCCCCAGGGTAACAAACATAACCAACAAAAATGTATGCAGATATCGTTAAAGGTCAATAATTTTATGTAGAATTAGATTTTAGATTTTCATTTTAGAATTAGTCTGATTCAAAGGAGAATAAGAAGGCTGAATCCTGACTGACAGAGGAGGAGTTGGGGATGGAGGAGGGTAATTAGCTATTGAGCAATGCGAAAACTGCTGATACTACTATAGGTGTCGTATTCTCATAGGTTGATGGGGATCAGCTGAGATTCAGCTGATGCGAGCTTGACTAACTGACCTGCCAGAACTAACGCTACGCTTTATTTCCAGTTATTTTCCAAGCATTATTTTGAATATCTTCATACAGCTCACACAACAGTTCTATATATACAGTATGTCAAGGGAAGAACCTTTAAAATCCATGGAATTTTTCCATTCCACAAAAGGTTCTTTATTCTTAAAACATTTTTTTCAAAGGTTCTTCTAGGAACTGCTCACTGAAAGGTTCTTTGCGGAACCAAAAATGTTTGTAAAAACCCCATTTTAGAACCTTTATTTTTTTAAAGCATAATCTACAAAGCTCCAAAACAAAAACAACAAAAAACTAAAGGTATGACTCTTCCAAGTTTTCTAAACCCACTAACATTTTCTACCTAGTTTATAAATGTACACTGACATGTTAGTGCTGTAGCGGAGGAGAAGACTGATGGATGAACTATTCCTTTAAGGAATGGCATATACATTTCTAAGTGTGCGTGTACCTGCTGCATCCAGTTAATGTCTGTATGGAGGACTTCAGTACTAAGTTGGAATCTTGTTTATAATCAGCTATATATGAGGCTTCCTCTCCGAAACCCCGAACAACATGACGATTGAACACTAAAAAACACGCCTTTGTGTAAAAAGAGGTTTTAATAAGAGAGTTCCTGTATTTATGCTCTGAAGTCGTTTTCCTAATGATACCATTACGCCTCTCCAGCGCTTCTTTGGATGTGAACGCAATGACATCTCCGCCTTTCGCGAAACCCCCTCCTCTCCTGAGCAGAGTATCACATTCACACAGTAACTCCATAGATCACTCCTCATACACCACCCTGCACTAAATAAAAAAAACAATAAAGGACGTTAAAGAAAAGACCAGACAACAAGGCGAGCAATGCTATCTTCTGACAATGCCTCATCACCACCGTTAAGAGTGAAGCAGGATGAATTTCATCTTCTACACATTCTTGGCATACTTTTATTTGGGATCGCAAATATTCCTTCTCCATACCCTGCTCGTCCAGCCCGCTCATTCTCACCCGCAGCCCTGCCACATCCTTGCGCGGATAGGACACACCGTGCGCCTGGGTGCCCTCCTGCCTCCCCGCCAGTCGGTCCGGGTGCGGGCGGCTCTCCACCGCGCCCTCAGCGGTCTCGCCGAAAGCGGCAACAACTTTCTTCCGTACAACTTGAGCCTGGACGTGGTGGCTCGGGAAGCCCCGAGCGGAGACCCCGAGTCGCTCTTCAGGTGTGTGTGTCAGGATATAGTGGTCCAGGGGGTCTCGGCTGTGCTCGCCTTCCCTCAGACGCAGGAGGAAATAGTGCAAATGGAATTTATGTCCTCTTTTTTGGAAATTCCTTTTATAAGCATCATTGAGCACGGAGAGCCCCTCAAAACCCAGGTAACGCGTTTCATTTAAGCAGCAAACCTGCTCCTGTTTTCAATCGTGTGTTGATTTGTTTGACTTTTTAATTGCAACTTACGTCTGTCAGGACCACTATCGTTAAAGATGATTGACAATAAGCATACAGTTTGGATTGGCGGTATGTTTCTGTTTTGGGCAAGAACTCCCTGCACATCCATTCAGCCTAGCATGGTAAGAGCAGGGAGAGCAGCGATAACCCAGGGTAAACAGAACAGAACCAACATAAATGTATTGCAGATATCGTTCAAGTTCGATAATTTTATGTACGCATTTTAGAATGTCTGATTCAAAGGAGAATTAGAAGGTTGAATCCTGACTGACAGAGGAGGAGTTGGGGATGGAGGAGGGTTATTAGCTATTGAGCAATGCGAAAACTGCTGATAATACTGAGGGACCTTATATTTGAATACTTAGATAGGTGTCGTATTCCCATAGGTAGATGGGGATCAGCTGAGAGTCAGCTGATGCGAGCTTGACGAACGTAACCTGCCAGAACTTACGCCACGCTTGATATCTGTGACGCGTTTTATGCTCAAATACAACTTGCGTGCATCTGTTGACTGGGAACGCACAGAAATTGGTGTGAGTTTAGTGGGGTTTGGAGGCGAAGGGTAATTAAGGTTTGAATCCCCCCAATTAGCCTAATGCTTGAAATACACCCCTCCCCCAAATATTCCCACCCTTAGTGGTTAAAGCACTTTGTGGGGCCGTATGCATGTTTTTATTACATAACATATGCATTTCAAAGTTGTTTTCAAACAACGTTTAAATAACAAAAAAGTTTTCCCGAATGCGGTAATTGTACGCTCCAAAACAGAAATCGCGTTTCCGAGGAGGTAACCATAGCAACAGTTCGCTTCAACACTTTCTATTAAGATTACTAAGATTACTATTGGACAGTTGCATCGACAAAACATTATCCCTTTTTAGATGCGTACAAAATAAATAGATCACTTTTTTTAGTGTTTTATTTATAGCGTTTTAGTTGTGAAACGTTATAATTGTCACAACAAAATAGTTATATTAAAAAAAACGTGGAAAACGTACTGATCTGTAATAGGCTATATCAGTGGATGAATGTGAATTCTTCAAGGACAAGATTCTCCTCTTTTTTTAAATCACTTTATTTTACATTTTGTTAGATTAATCAGCAGGTGACAATCTTAAAAAGTTAAGCCTGTTAGTAATAAGACTCTACAGTAAAGAAACGGCTTAGTAAAATGTATTTGTCATAATTTTTTAGAATAAACACATCTTCTAGTGTTATGACCTTGAGCACAAGGCTAATAATGATTCAATGAACTGTAGAATTCATATCCCTGTTACTGTCATCCAGGGGCGTCATGCACTCATGATTTTTGAGGGGGCACGAGTAGGGGGTGGGGGCTCGTCATGCTTGTCATGTGACACACAGCATCCACGATAGCACTGTATATGAACAGGCTATGTTTTTTTTTTCCATCGAAATAAAATAACGTTTTTAACTATATTAGGAATATCTCGCATCTCGAACATAAGTAATGCGTTTTTGCACCAGATTGTTATTAAACCTAAACAAACACACTTATAAAAAAGAAAAAATAAAAAAAAAAAATAAAAAAAAGTCTGAGGGCAAGTAGATAGTGTAATCTACTAACTACACATAAAAACCCGACTTTTTATTTACGTAAAGGCCTACCAGATATGGGTGTCATGCCATAAAATATTTTTAATACGACTGACTGTATTTAATGTTAATTTAATAACAATATTGTAAGTTACTATAGCCTATTATAACATTTTCATTTTACAGAGAGCAAAGAACATTTACATTATAAAAGAACATTTTCACTTCAGTCTAGCCAGAGTTCAGCACTCTCCAAAACTCCATTTAAATCCCTGAAGCTGTTACCACTGTGAAATGAATCTTTTACTACCTTCATACGCACATCTGCACATCACGAGCAAGTGAACAAAACACCGCGTTTCAGCGATGACTCATCTGGACGTCTCTGATTGGTCATTGCATTCATAAGCTCAACAGAATCGTGTGTGATTGGTTATAATGCAGCGCTGTACAAACGCGTCTGTCTCTGGCTCAGTGCCAGCCAGCGAATGCAGATTTGAATTTAGCAGCTGTTGCTGTGCAGCACTGAACGATCTAATCACACAGGTGTGATTGTATCAAATATAAAAAATATTATTCGGCTATTTTTTTGTGGAAGCTGCATTTAAAATCCACTTGGATCAGAAATCTGAGGGGGCCGTGCCCGGTCGCCATGATTTTGCCAAGTAAGACATGTTCCTGGATCAAGATCTTTTGATGATGCTGGATCAACATTAATCAAGCGTAGCGTTAGATCTGGCAGGTCACGTTAGTCAAGCTCGATTCAGCTGACTCTCAGCTGATCCCCATCAACCTATGGGAATACGACACCTATCTAAGTATTCATATATAAGGTCCCTCAGTATTATCAGCAGTTTTTGCATTGCTCGATAGCTAATTAACCTCCTCCATCCCCAGATCCTCTTCTGTCAGTCAGGATTCAGCCTTCTGTTTCTCCTTTGAATCAGACTAATTCTAAATGTGTACATACAATTTTTGAACTTTAATGATATCTGCAATACATTTATGTTGTTTCTGTTCTGTTTACCCTGGGGGGGTTATCGCTGCTCTCATCCATGCTAAGCTGCATGAATGCGCAGGGAGTTCTTGCCCAGAACGGAACCATACCGCCAATCCACACTTACCCTACCTATAATTTATTCCTAAAATCAGTGTGAAATGATAGTTGATTAACAAGGGTGTTTGAAGCCCCTAATCCTGATTGTAAGCCTAAAACTGACATTTCCTGAAAAGTTATATCTCTATTCTAATTGGTTGATTGGAATGTTGTTCCAGGATCAACAAGGATGTTGATCCAGGAACATGTTGTACTTGGTGAAATCACGCTCACCGCTCACTCTGCTGTCATCCCTGTTATCCATGTTATGTTGAAGGCATAGCTAAATCCTAACATGTATTCACCTTTTTAGATTATTATGTTTTTTTCTTGTCCTTGACAATGAAAATGTGTCACCTGTGTAATTTAGATCCACCAGACTGGACAGAAATCTAATTAACAAAATAACAAATATCAATTACAAAAATCTAGATGAGTAATTAGATATAGGACACAAGACACATTTTCAAAAATGGTAGGCTTAGCGTAATCGCCAAATCAGGTGCTTGTCAAACAATTTATGCAAGACCTGACCTAACTAATCATCTACCATGCCCTCAATTTATGTGCTACCCGAAATGGCCTATAATATGATTCAGAGTTTTATGTTATTTTTTCTCTCTCTTTGATGTCAATGTAGATTCATTTTTGTGGAGATTTTGGCTTCACTCTGAGATGCAGCTTGATGTGGACTAGCCCTCAGGTCACAACAGATCTCCTCAGCTTGTGTGTTAGGTTTGTGTTTGGATTGTTATGATCCACCTGCTCTATAGGAGAAAATGTTTCTCTGACAGGTGTGTTCTCTCAAGCAGAAATAGATGCCGCATTGCATTACACTCAGTCAGGTATGTCATACGCCGAGACAGTTTCACAGACATCAGTGTCAAATGAGATGTTCTGCTAAAATGCTGGAGTTAATGATATGGCCTGGAATACATTAGATGGTTAAAATGACATTTGCATGAAGCAGATTTGCTGTTTGCATTTAATTGTATTTCTCTCGTTTGTTTGTTGTCATGTTTGATGCTGAATTGTTGGCATACCTAATGATATATTATGCAGTTCATTTGAGTGTATTGGATATTTTGCACCTGTCTTGGCTGCGGAGGGAAGCTTCATGTGCTGGTGTATTTGGCATGCAGCACTGGCTGAAAAGTACTTACATCACAAGGTACTTTAAGAAATTAAAAAGGGAGAAAATATGGTAAATCGTACAGCCAGATGGGGAAACGCATACATTTGTCTTGTTTAATATCCATGCATTAAAATCTCTTCAGGGGCTTCTTAACTACTGACCAAATATTTAGTGAAAATCCAGTGAAATTCTCCACATCTAATCATTCAACTTGAGCTCATGAGTATTTGTATGCCTTTTTAATTTAAAAATGTGTGGTTCTACCACACATACTCTTACTTACATTTGTATAGATTCTGAAATGTACAATATGGACATACTGACAGCATCTAAAATAAAAGTATTTACACTATTAACACTTTATAGATGTACCGTGTACGATTAAACAGTTAATAACTCATGTACTTAATATGAAATGATAACATTTCGTTCTGTTCAGTGTGATTTCTGCTGCCAACTCGTTTTGAAGGATTACAATGTTAAAAAAGACTACACTTTACAACCTTAAAATGAAAAATTGTTCACTTAACAAGTACTATTCATTTTGTTTGCCATGGGAGTCATGCTGTGACTGACAACAGAACCAAAAATACAACATAAAAACACAATATGAGTCTGTTTTATTTGTAAACTGTAATCCAGATCTTCAGAATCCATTCAACTGCGAGGAACACATGCAAATTCAAGCCTTTATTCATCTGTCTTCATCTCCATCCTCGGCATCAACCGTAAATATCAAATCCTGCACTCGTTATAGCGTTGGGTATGATTTGAATGTTTGTGATTCTGATTCTTAACGATTCCTAGTTTCGATTCCAATGAGGTACAAAAAATGATGTCAAACATTTTTCATGAACATATTTATTCTGTGTCTTTTTGCAAAACACTGTGTTGCTGATGAATGCCAAAAATCAGCAGCCTAAAGTACACTTACACAAGGAACCTTTATACAAAATATTCACAAAAATAACACAGCAACTAGACTAACGAATACAGATTTCAAACCTTATTAAGGTCAATTAATCAGTCAGTAACAAAATAAGAACAAATAAATAGCACTCATAAATAAAATAAATAGAACAAAGTTCAGGTACAGAAATTGAAACAAAATGTAAAATAGCACTGCATAGTTTTGTAAATTAAATATAGATTAATCCTAATTAGAGTTAATCAGTCAAGACCAGTGAGTGATTTTCTTTTTCTTTTGTTCTCTGATTAACATTAATGGCACAGACAGCAGAAGGAATATTAAGCAGCTGTCCCTTTAAGACTGAATGCATGGATCCAATTTGTGTGTATTTGTCCATTCAAGCACAAGCAGATGTGAAAGAGAACTCAAAAACTCAACTAAATAAGAGGCAACTTTGGGTGTGCGCACTGTTTTCTCTTTCACGTCTTCTTGTGCTTGAATGGTTTAAAGTCATATTAACGACCGCACACATGATGATAAGTTAAATCGAAAAGCATGTGTCCTACAGAATCCACGGTTCTCACTATGTAACCGTTTCTACAACGGAATTTGTTCCTCAATCCCAATCATAAACTTGGTACAATTCAAAAAACTGGCCCCCTAAATAAGTTTTTACGACGCTTTTTTAACAGCAATGGCATCAAATGCTCATTGGCTCTCGCCTGCTTTGTCACAGACGCGATGTGCTGTGTTTTCGGGGTGATGTGCGTTAGACTGAGAAATGCGCACCAAGATACGTTTTTTAGCGATTGACAACTTAAACTCTGCTCCGTACCGTACACAAATATTGTATTTTGTCAGAGAGGACTGCGACTGCAACACTGTCATTTGGATGGATAAACAATGAGACCAGACTGAATCATTCTTCTTAAATGGAAAGACTTACCAAAGCCATTGTTTGAGGCTGAAGCCATACCTCCAAAAGATGTTGTCCACTGTCATGAGTCATGACGCTGACATCGGACAAGCGGCACAGGGAAATCAGACATTGACAGATCTCACTGTGTAGGCTGTAAACCTCCGTCTCTGTCCTTCTGCAATCTGCCAATCAGTGTAAAAGCTCACGGTGCTCTGCTTTAGTGTGCATCATCACTCAGGCACAAATAAAGGCAGGGTGATAATAGGGCTTGTGAACTGGCTGCTGCTGTAATGCTTATGGGACGCTCTGGAGCTCCGAGCCGCTTGGATCCTGCTTCACTTGATCTGCTAATCTTGCTCTTTGAGGAGAAATGTGTGTTCTTCAGCAGACTGGCTTTTGCCTTGTGTTGTGTTCATCAATTGTTTGAGCTTCATGCGGAGATGCGCACAGGGCAGTGTTGCAGTGTGAGTTTTTCTCTCTCATTGTTTTGTTCCTCACAGTTTGCTTTATGGTTGCAGTTCTAGCACATCAACTTTGAAGCTTTAACTCTCGTTTTCTGTTAGAGGTCCAAAAGACCCCAAGGCCTTTTTAATTGACCCCAAACAGAAACAGTGTTACTATAGTGGGTGACAATGACTTTCTGACAGAGTGCATGACTGCTTGGTAATACAACAGTGGGGGAGTGCTTCAATAATCTCAGCTGAGTTTCAATTAGATCAGAGGAGCATATTAAAAGAATGTGATGGAAAGATAAGAAGATAAAAGGATTGTTCACACAAAAATGAATTATTTGTCATCAGTCACTCACCCTAAACTTGTTGTCTGCTGAACACAAAAGAAGATATTCTAAAGAATGTTGGCAACCAAACAGTTTCTGGTCGAATGTATTTTTTTCCAAGCTAGGGCAGTCAGTGGTGACCAGACTGCTTGGATTTTTTTCATGCAACTGTCAAGTTAGTTTTGGCTTTTTGTTTTTCATAATGTGTATTTTAGATTAGTGGAAAGAAAACATCCAAAAGACTGTTAAGTGTTTCTTTTATAGCACTTTATCTATTTGTGTCAATAGATTTCAATTACAATACATATTTTTAAAGGCCGTTTTCTCAAAATGAGTTTTTTCTCCTACACTGAGCCATAAATCTCCACTTTAGTAGCACTTACACACACCAAACTTTTGTATTCCTGTCTATATCCTGAAGGTTTTTACAGAGGAGTTTGTTCATATATAATTTGCTTGATTATATACAACATTTTAATCCCCTAAAAATTGTGAAAATATAGTGTTTTCTATCCATTCTAAGCATTTTCTGAATTATGGAGTGACAAAAATGAGATACCCAAAATCCCCTCTGTAAAAACTTTTGTCTCTAATATGTCAAAAAAATGAAACAAGAATTTTGAAAATGACATTATCCAGTGTTTAGATTTTTGTACTAGAATTTTATGCAAATTAGTGCATATTTCATTAAATAATCACTCATTTGCATATTTAAACCTAACATTTTAGAAAACTTGTAATATAAAAAATGTGCAATTATCATGTAATCAATCATCTGGGTAAGTAAGGGTTTTTTTTTACCTATCAACCTGGGCTGTCTATAGTTTAAGAGACTTATTTAAGAGACACAAGCCTGAGGGTCTGCAAAGATCTTCTATATATTATAATTTCCTGTTTTATGTTTTTCTGCATAATGGTTGCACCATGTGATTGAGTTGAGTTTTCTATATACTACTGGTCAAAAGTTTAGAATAATTATGATTTGAAAATTAAAATACAGTAAAAAAGTTTTTAAAAATCCAGTAAAACTGTGATATTATGAAATATTACAACTTAAAATGTTTTCTGTTTTGTTATATTTTTTACAATGTAATTTATTTTTGTGATGGCAAAGCTGAAAGAAATCCTAATTATTCCAAACTTTTGACTGGTATAGTGTGTGTGTGTGTGTGTGTAAGAGAATGTGTGTGTGTGTGTGTGTGTTGTTGTGGGTGTGTGTGTGTGTGTGTGGTGTGTGTATGTATGTGTGTATTTATCATATGTGATACCAGTCTTTCAAAATCCCAAGGACATTTATAATTACAGATACTTTGTTCTTTGTCTCTCTGCCTCATTCAGGTCCAAGAGCTGCTTGCAATGAGCCCAATTAAAACAATAAATGTCCTTTCTTGTCTCTGATTTGCAGTAGAAATGTAAAGGAATTACCAGAGGGGATGCCACAAAATGAAAGAGAGACCCAGTGCACAGAAAAACCCAAAACACAAAGCTCTTTATTATGTGGAGTCTATATCTGTACAGCTGTAGCGATGTCATGCTGTGGAAGTATGCTATAAAGACCTACATAATAAAAAGAGCTTCCATTGACTGTTGCAGAGCTCATAAAAACATCACTGTATTTTATCGCAGTTTATCACAACACTGTAAAAATTTATAAGAGAATTGTTAAACTGGCAGTTGCTAAATGGGCAGTATTCAAGTGTGTTTGATTAGAAACCGTCTCCGCACACCAGCAAAGATTATTAAGCCAAAGCCATCTAGATATTTTATCCCAATCCTCGCTGTGTGCATGTGTGAAAGGTCCCACGTTTAGTTTGCTTAACACAAAATATGTGAGATTTTAAAGGTCACTCTTGGGCAGAACTCGAGACTATTACTTGCTCCATGAATTTATAGATCATGAAATCCAAGTCTTTTCTCAAACAGCACAAAATTGATCCAGCAATTGCAAAGGACTCTAGGTACTTTCGTAAGAAAAAGTATGCAGTTCAAGGAGATTTTGTTGCTGAACAGTTAAAGAAACTTCACTTAACAGAATCAGCTTCTTTTGAAGGCCAGTAAGCGCAAGCCTTGTGCTTCGTGTTTTGCTGATAGCTGGTTAAATATTCAACGTTCAGCAATTTATACAATCTAGTGGTCATTTATTATTATGAAATAGGTTTTATTTTAACACCAGAATTGCAAGGTGAACATTTAAGTAACATATTGTTAGCTAGTGGTGGATACAATGATGTCTCGTCCCAGGAGCTTAAAGATGCACGTTCCTGCTGTTCTCCCGTTTTGTTGAATTGATTCACAATTGTTTGATGTGAAAGATCTATAAATATACTACAATGCTACGTTTGAGCTTAATATTCAAAGTGTTTCAGATTGTATTATTCAATGCATTTCCTAAACTTCCCCATCCCATGAGATAACCTCCATGGATTGCCTGATAACTTAGTGGATAAAAATCAGAGCTGTTAATACAAATCAATCCCAGGCAGAGGTGAATCCCATGCTCTACCTAACTACTGTAATGACTAAGATCACAATCTTTCCACTGTTGTGACCTTGAACAAAGCGCTTAACTTCATGCTGGTCCAGAGGGACTGACCCTGTGATTGCTGTACTGTGGAGGCATTTAGATAAAAGTAATGTTGCCTATCATTATGTTGGGTAATGTTGTTCTCTAATTCTAGAGAGGAAAAACGTGTCCCAAACCTTCACCTGCCTTTTATTTTAAAAATAGTATTAATTCCACTTTGATATTAATCAGAGATCATCAGTAGAGTTAATTATGCAAATCAAAAATTTTATTACATTTACTGTTTATTTGAACCCCACTCCACCCAAAAACACTCTTCCTCAGACTGTATATCAACACTTTATGTAAATAAAAAAATCGAAAAAAAAATGTGGTTCATATGTTTTATGAATAATTAAAGGTATTTCATAAAATAGATTCAAATGAAAGGCTTATGCTTTCTGTGACCAAACTGCTATTGCACAAGTGGTTCAATAGAATATCTTTTTATATTTTATCAATGTCTTGTACACACTTAAAAATGCTGGGTTAAAACAGCCCAATAGCTGGGTTTGTCCATATTTCACCCAAAGTTGGGTTGAAATAACCCAGCATTTTTTAGAGTGTAGTTTCAATTCATTCTTAATTATAACTAAAGATTTGCTATATTTGCAAATATTTTTTACTTAACACGACAATACCAATGTTATTTTAGTGTCATTGTGATACTAGCTAGATTTTGTTATTATTTTGTTGTTTTTAAATGAGCATATATACACTCTAAAAATGCTGGGTTGTTTCAACCCAACTGCGGGTCAAATTTTGGACTAACCCAACTTTTGGGTTAAATTTTTACATTCAATTTTTTTAACCCAAAAGTTGGGTTAGTCCCTATTTGACCCAAAATTGGGTTGAAACAAACCAGCATTTTTTAGAGTGTAGTTAATTTTGATTTGAGATTATTTTATAAATGAATGTAAACTAAATAAAATGGGAAATGTTGCCTTCGAAACTAGCTCAAATAAAATAGGTTTGTTTTAATATTTTAATTTATTTTTATATGAGGATTTAATTATAACAATGCTTGTAGACATGGTTTGATGCCACTTTACTTGTTCTGGGTCAACACAAGTATCATTTTAATTACAGTACAAGATAACATTTTGGCTTTTCAATATTTTGAGACTGTTTATATGCTAGCTTCAGAGATGTTTTTTTCCCCGCAATGTTTCAGTTGTTCAAGTGAGAGCTGCTCTCAAGCAACACATTACCAAACTTTAATGCTTCAATCATATTCTCAGTTCTAACTGAATTATCTTTCTTAATTGACTCCCCCAATTTCAATATATGTTGCAATAGAGTCAGGAGTTATTTGTGACACAGAGATCAGCGGAACGCAAAAATCGATATGAATTTAATCAAAATTCCAGGAGCCAGTTATTGGGCAGGATGATACGGTGTGTTGAAGAGAGCGTGCTCTTTTACTAGCTGTTAATGTGGCTGATATACACACTCCATGACCTCAGCGCTTGGTGCAGAGTGAGCAAACCTTACCTGTATCTCAGCACGGGAACTGATCCACTACACATGAATCCTTCAGAGATCATCTACTGTCTGAGATGTTCATACGCTTTCAAGTATGTCTGTTTACATCCAGCCTCCTTACCTAAACCTCGACAAGAGAGTGATCAAGGATGTCTAAAATACCTGGAGAGAGTATCCGTTAGCATTCCCATTCATCTCAAAGAGAGTTGCTTGGCTGGCACCAGCCGGCCTGGGAGTACATGACCTACATGCCATGTGACAGAACACACTTGAGCTGCAGGAAAATGACGTCCTGACAGATCTGACTGGCTGATGGCACCATGAGAACAGTCTCCAGTCCTTCTCTTGCTCCGGGCTAGTGCGTGAGCTGTGACGTGAAAAGCAGCAGACGGGAAAAAACAAAAGTCTATTTCATGCTTTTAAAACCCTCTTAAATTGGACTCTGGTGAAACATGTAATGTAATGAATTTTTGATTCATGTGGTTTTGTCGTCAGTACGTGGCTGCTGATGAATTGAGCAGCAGAAGACAGAGAACTTGGAATTAATTACACGAGTCCAACTTTCTGACCACTAAATATAATGATCTCTTTGTAAAGGAATCCCTTTTTAATATATAAAGGCAGGTATAAAGCACTGCAGTGATATTTTTTAGGCTAACATTTTTAGAGTAATATTTTCCATTTGCTTTTAGGTTATTGCAGAAAATATGACGTTTTGAAGTTTATGATTCTTACACGTTTTGTTCTTCATTATAATCAACACAACTTTCGATGACTTTGAAGCCTAAATACAATGTATGCTATATAAATGAACTAGATGCTTAATGAAGTGTCCATTCAGCTTTTATTTAAAAATATTTTCCCTGAAAGTTGCAAGATTGTGATTATAAAGAAAACGAGACTGTAAAAGCAGACTAGTGAGTAGATGAGTTTACCTGTTTAATGTGATGGTTTTTAATGCCCTTGACAACCTCTGTAGTCCCATTTAGCCACTTGTTAGCAACCACCCTTTTCAAGACAGTTATTGATGTATTTTATTTTGTAGTATAACATGTAAAAATATCTTGAGCTTTTGTTAACCCTATAGAGACCTTATTTCAGGCATTTATACAAAACCCTTTGAAAAAAAACCATTGACTTCAACACGATGGAACTAACTCCTTTCTGGGTTTTGGCCCACACAAATGTCATTCCTGCAGGCAGCACTCTATATATTTTTGTGTTTAAACCCATTTAAAATATCTGGGAAAATATTAAACCTCATATTAAGACAACATGCTGTTTACAAAATTAAATAATTGCTTTTATTTTGTCAGTGTACTAGACCAACGCAAATTTTAATAATATTATCCGAAGCATATTTACTTTGTGTATTCACACACTATTCATTTTAGAGATTTTTGGTCTAGTTAAAATGTATTTTAATATTATGTGTCGAATAATGTCAGGTATTATTACAGAGGAGGAGAAATTGTTTAGGAAGATTTAACATTTTTCTTTTTCTTTCCACAAACAATGATTTCGTACTGTTAAAACTAGGGCCAGATAGAATATATACAATAGAATAATCACAGTGAATCTCATGATTTCCAACCAGTCCTCTGAAGGATATTTTAAACAGTATTAATGCCCAGTTTGTAATTTTGGCAAGATATCGAAAGATATGCAATTTTATAACATGTGAACTAGTCAGACCCTAGTTTGAAAATGTCCGGATTGACTAAATTAGATGGTGCTTTGTCATTGGAGCTTGACTGCAAGTGTTTATTTCGTTGTAACATAGATATTCTACTAAATGTGTTCCACATAAGAAAGAAAAGCATTGTTTGGAATGACGTGAGTGAGTAAATTACATTAGACTTCCATTAACACCCTACTCAGCATTAAATAGAAACGCATTTAATATCAGAACCTGAGACGTGCTGCTGTAACGGTCCCAGACCGGCCTTCGAATTACAGCCCGTGCCCTTGACATCCTCACACCATAGCGGCTGTGTAATTCCCCTCTACCTGATGCTCTGTCTACTGTCTGGATCTGTGTGTCAGAGCGAGGCAGACTTGATGAGCAGTGACTTGATAAGTAAAAAATTGAAGGAGTCCCAGAAAAGAAGGCTGTAGAGGCGTAGAGAGATAAGTTATAACAGTGCACAGGTGTGAGACAGTGATAGGCAGCATTGCCTCCTGGTACAAGACTTCTCCGGGAGATTTTCACCCCTGACGTTTGGAAGTGACAGTGTGGCCTCTGTGGGAATGTTCTGGCCTGTACTAACCAAATACTGGCTCTATGAGGGAACCCAAAGGGCCAGTTAAACAGCGATTTCCTTTAACTCCCTTAACACGTGTGCGAATTAGCATGAATCTTTGTTAGAGCATATGCTTGTTAAATGTTTGGCTTAACTTTGGATCCGTGGGAATAGGGATAATTCTTCATCTGTAGGGAAAAAAGGTTTCTGTATTTAGTATGTCGCTGTTGTATAAATGTACTCTGAAATGACAGACTTCTCTCTGGTGATGTATGCCATCTTCTCAGCTCAAGCCTTAAAACTGTTCCTCTTCTACAGTTGACTGCAAGCTTGCATTTCTTTTTGATTGCATTGGCCACATCTCAAAATACAATCAACAATCGATGGATAGAAGCCCCATATATTTTTGTTTGTTAATTGGATGTACATCACAGTATGGAAGTAAACTTCAGTTTTATCGCAACTTTAACCCCTACTGACAGCAATGCTGTCACTATTGTTGATTTCCACAAAAACCTTGTCTTTGTTTTATTGTAAAGGTGCAAAAATCAAGGTGAGTCACTTAAAATGGAAGTAAATCTGGACAATTGTGTAATGTATAAATATAAAAACTTCAATTATTACCACATAGATCACCAGATTTTACAATCTCGTATAACAAAATACAAAATTTCACAATAGACACTACAGAAAAAAAAACATTAATTCTTGGGTTTTTTTTTGTTTATTTTTTTAAGTGTTTTGGGGAATTTTGATGTCTTATTTAATTCTAGGACAGCTTGATGCACAAAAGAGGGTTTTAGTCTCACTCAATCAAAATCATTCAGACAAAAATGAATGAATTTTTGTAGGATTGAAAGCATTAATGGGAAGCTTATAATTTTTATTAAATTCAATTCTTTAACATGAAGTAATCTGTTAAAACTTACAAATTGTGAAGTTCTTGTGATTTTTATAGTTGATTTAGAGTTTATGACATTTCATTGTCATGCAGTGGAGAAATGTTTAGTACAGTAAGTGGTTATTTTTCACACAAACATTTATGATTTGACCCATTTTAATGACCTCATAATGCCTTTTTTTCACACAAAAAATTACAAATGAACTTTTTTGTGCTAATCAACATCCAGCAAATGCTATTGAGCTTAACTTGTACTGAACAAGGACTATTCCTTTAAGAGCTTCTTTCATTTGTGTTTTTTCAGAAATATGTTGCTTTCTTACCTGCTCACGACTGACTTGACATTTCTTGGGGTTTAAATTGGCTTCACTTCAGCATTAAAGTGGTTTGTAATGACCATGATATACTACCTATGTGCTAAATGAGAGAAAAAAGTCCTTAATTTGGCTGTTTGCCCACTGCTATCTACAAGCTTAATACTTATTCTTGATAATATCCTTAAAAGACCCAAGAGCAAGAGAAACATTTATCCACCACAATGCTCAGAATCAATTTTAAGTGTCTGGCCATGACAGAGTAAATGTTTATCAGTGATAGCTATTTAGCCTTTAATTGAAGCAATGATTTACAATACTTGGAAGGGCTAGTCACTTGAATTCTGGTAACTGAGTAACAATTAGAATAAAAAGCAAGTACTCAACTAAGGTTGGAATACATAATTAATTTTAAAAATTTAAATCAATGCTGCTTTTTTTTTTTCTAAAAAAATAAAATTAAAAAAAAGTGTTTTCACACCCAAAAGGACCATTCTGTCGTCATTTTACATCCCCAACATGTTGGTTCCTAAAATTGGACTTTCTTTCACCCAAAAGAAGATATTTTGAAGTCCTTACAAGTCAAAACAACATTGGATCCTATTGACTTTAACTCTTTCCCTGCCAGTGATTTAAAGGGGTCATGAACTGAGAAAACAAAATTCCCTTGATCTTTTGACAATTAAGAGGTAATTGTACTATAAAAAGATCCTGTGAGTTTCAGAACTCAAAACTTACTCGTTATTCTAAAAATAGCTTATATTGAAGCCAATCTTCCAAAACGACAGCTTGTGGAATGTGCCACTTTATGACGTAATAGTGTGGCTAAACAAACACCACCTCCGCAGAAGATCAACACCTGCTTCAACATCACTGCCTGTTTAGCCCCACCCACCAGTTCACGCATGTAGTGTAAACAACGAGATAGGCAAGCGCAGTAACCAAACGATAAAGATGCTCTGAAGACAACAAGATTCTGTGCAGTGCCAAGCTGTGGAAAAAATGCTCTTTGCATTGCCTTAATTCTGATCCCAACGTTAGGAAAGAGTCAATGAACTTTATTTTTAATGAAGTTCCAAACCACGTCAGTAAGAACTTGGTCCTTTGTTCACTCATTTCACCGCGGATTCATTTACAAACCAGGCAATTCGATGCAGGATTTTCAGAAATATTGAAACTAAAAGACGATGCTGTGCCGAACTATATCGACACATTCCCACTCCCAGCTCGTCACATATTGACGCTTGATCAGGACACTTTAGCATCATTTTTCTCCATTGCTTTAAATAGGTCCTCCATTGCTTTAAATAAGAAACCCTTGGCATCAGTATGCCGACACGAAAGGCACTGGGAATTTTATCGTCATGATTAAATTATATATTGGGTAATAATATTGCCATTATTGCATACATTTTGGGGTGTGATTTTTCAATGTAAACAGTCACAACAATTTCATTTACATTACACTATTTACACATTTATAGGCACATAACCCAACCCCTTGCCCCTAAACCTACCATTTGTCAATAAAACACAAGATATTACAGGCAGATACAGCTACAGTCATAATTTATTCAAAAAAATATTAATAATCCAAGTTTTCCGAGGCAAAACGATTGATTTGTGAGAGGAAAAGACACGATTGCCATCTCCGTCTGCCGTAAAGCTCAGATCCTGTGTGCAGTCTGTGCGCAAATTCAAAAAATGCCGCCAGAAACCATTACTTTGGTTGTGAAATGTCATTGGCTCTTGTGTGTCTCGTGACCGATTGCGTCATGCTACAGGTATATCTTTTTGAATGAGATGTGAGCGCATTAACGGAGCGGGATCATTTTCAGCGATTAAAACCTTATGTTTTACTCTGTTGCATAAATATATTGTATGGCTTTAGAAGACTTGGAATGCAACAGGACTTGTTTGTAATTCTTTTATACTGTTTTTTATGGTAAGTTTTTGCAATAAATACCTGTAACTGTACTTTTATTAGCCTGTTACGTGTTTTATATTTTTCAGAAGTGGGTAGGTTTAGGGTAGGGGTGGGGTTAAGTGCTTCAATGAAAGTATACATTTATATAAAATTATTTCTGTCTTTTACAAATGCATGCAATTAAATTAAGACAAACAACTGAAAACAATGGAGGAACCTGCATGTCGAAAAGTCATGCTAAAAGGATACCCCTGTGTGTCGAAAAAAGAAGCTAAAGGGGTACCTTGTGTGTCAAAAAGTGACGTGCCAAACGTCAATACAGTATGTGACGAGTTGGAAGTGAGAACGTGTTGATGACTATATTGGATCCGACAGTAATGTCGCACCAAACAAGTGTAACTGTTTTTATTACGTGATCACTATTGCTTTGTCTGTTGAACAGATCATTTGATATGAGTATTTATGTGTTTTTAACTTAAATCCCAGGAGCATCCATCTGTGAAGACTGTCAAACATACACAACTGTTAGCCAATCATACTGTAGCAGTGGGCGTTTACTTCCGAGTCTACAATCTGCCACGCCTATTCAAACAGAGTGTTCTGATGAGGGGGGTCAAAACTGGACAGAAAATCGCCTATTGTACAAAATAATAAAAAGGCAGTTAATGACCCCTTTAAAAAAAAGGTTTCCAGTCATCAGCTATGAAAGTATGCGTTTTTGTCAAAGACTACGTCCGGATTGGATTCAAAATGATATGGAGTAGATCTCTTACATCAACACCCCCAAAGCTTGCACAGTCATAAACCACTTCTTGGGTCAGCTTTTTGTTTAATTTTTATTTTATTTTTTTAAACTAAACTTAGTGTTGATTTAAAAAAAGAAGAAGAGGAATGCATGAAAAAAGCTGGCGGTCCCTTTTTAGGATCGAACCCGCATATTAATCCTTAATCTGCAACCACAAGCTACGACTGCTTTGAATTTTTTCATTTGTAAATTTTTTTTAGTTTCTCTGTTCTGAGCCTTTTCTTATTCCTCGTATCCTCTTCTTCTCTGTTCATCTACTCCATTACTCACTGATTCCGTTTCTTATTCATCTACTCTTCTGCTCTCTCTATGAATGAGTTCCGCTGAGTAGGCTTTGGCAGGTTGAAGCGTGAGATGGGCTCTGCAATTTTGCCCTCCTTTAAAACTAATCCTTTGTTTTTCACTCTGACTGCAAACTATCTTTTGGCAGGCGAGAGCCTGGTTGGATTCTAGCAGGGCAGAGGAGCCTGCCAAAGCCTCGTCTCCCAACACAGCGCTCTGATATTAGCCAATTCTTTGTCATGTTGTGCTCCTGCTGTTTGGGTCGTGACCGCCATTTTCTGAACATCTCTCCGTCTGAGCTTCTGTTCTGATGCGTCAAAGTCTGCGCCACGTACCTTCGGCTGTCGTCTGCCAGGGGTCTTGACAGAGGCTGTGCTAAACTGGGCAGCTCTGACCCAGTTGCTGTAATAGACTGTCAGGATAAAGAGGCTGATGACAGATGCTTGTGACGAGCATTTCAAACCAGCCACTTCTCACTGACCGATGTAGCAGTAGGGGTGGACTTAACACCAGGCAAAGGTATACAGCTGACAAGGACCCCCTTAGAAATCTGATGTATGATGAATTAGAAAATGCCACTGTTATATCATACGTGCCACTAAAATAACACTTTATTTTCAGCACTGCAATAGTGCAGGTTAGATGCAAGTTAAACTTCAGCAACAGCATTTGTGGTATAATGATGCATGAAAAACTTTTTAAACAAAAAAAACTAAATTGAAGCTATACAATTCTATAAAATATAAAATACAACTTTTGCACTCCCTCAAAAAACTTACATTGGCTGACTCCCAAAATGCCAGAAAACCTTTGTGAGAAACTGGTGATGGAAATAATAATGTGAGGTGGGACGAAAAACTATATTTCGAGCTTTTGCAACACACGCAAAGTTTCCCGAGGGCATTAAAAATGCTGAAAACACAAATATGTTGTGTTTTAATAGACAAATAAAAATGTTATTTCAAATAAATGCTGTTCTTTTGAACTTTCTAACCAATACAGTTCTTTTAAAATTGATCATGGTTTCCACAAAAATATGAAGCAGCCCAATTGTTTTCAACATTGATAATAATAATAAAAAAATTGTTTTTTGAGCACTAAATCAGCATATTAGAATTATGTCTTAAAGATCATGTGACACTGAAGACTGGAGTAATGGCTGAAAAAATTCAGCTTTGCTGGAATAGTTATTTTAAATTGTAATAGTATTCCACAATATTACTGTTTTTACTGTATTTTTATTCAAATACTATAAGAACATTTTGTAGCAAACATTTTACGTTCCTCCAGGAAACTTTGTGTCCACTCACAGCAGCATTGAAATAATTGTTTTTTCCTCATCACAATGTCACACTGAAATCATGCTAATATGCATACTTTTTTATGCACATATGCATTTATGTAAGGGAAAATTTTTTTTTGTGGTAATCAAAATTATACCACAAGTTTAGCTGTCTATTGACCCTAGTGAAAAAAAAAATACAATGCATTTGAAGTACATTTATTTCATGCTAAGTGTACTACAAATACAATTACATGTGTACTTAATATAAATACCCTGCAATTGTACTTTTACTAAACTATTATACTTAAAGTCTGCTAAACTGGAAAAACTAATTTTGTGCTTAATGCACTTTAATAGTGCAGAAGTCCAACTAAAGATATACTAAGTATATTTGATTGTGCTAAAGTGAACTATTGCAAGTATACTTCAGGTACATTTTAAATATCTTGCGTTTAAAAAGACTGAAATAATTCAAAGATCATACTCAGTGTGACATTAGAACACATTTTTAGACTTAATATAGTTACTGATATAGCCTTTTTAACAACTTCCAGTGTGACAACTTGCCCCGGTCTCCCTATGCCCATCCAAAAACGTACATGATGCTGCACACTACAAACTATGAAAAGTTCGTTTAAAAAGAGGAAGTCACTCCAAACATATTTCTATAGACTGTACAGCTGAAAAGTAACAACTACGTTCTGTAAACTTTGTATCAGTCCAGATCACAGATGAGGATGCGGTTAAACTCATGTAACAGCAGCTCTTGTTTTTCTGTGGCTACGTGGATTGTGTGAATCACTTCATCACAACCACAGCGGTGCCTTAAATACCTAGTTCTGCTCTTCAAATCACACCTTAGTTTATTTTTATTTTTTTAAAGAGTTTAAAATATACCTTGCGTTTTGTCTTAAATATAGCACAATCACTACAATCTCATTTTGTCGTGCGGGTTTCTGCGTATTACCTCATACACGTACATACATGCTGTCTGTAATCAATCCCTTAGGCAATGAAAAAATATATAACTTATTTGTGAAGTGATGAGAATATAATATAGCCCACTATCATAACTACAGACAAAACTAACTTTTTTTTACATTTGTGTCATCTACTTTAAACAAAAAAAAATATGTGTGCACAATTACAAGCAAGTTTCCCCACTCAGGCAAGTTTAGGAAGCCAAGTAAATTCACAAAGCACAAACATATATCAGTTATTCTGACAAGAAGTATGCTACGATTTCTTACCGAATCTGGACCGCCGTCTAAAAGTGTGAAATATAAATCCGTGGACGCTTTTCCTTGTCTTTTACTGTCTTCACGAGATCTGCTCTTTCCGTAGTTGGTGTTCCCACCTCGCCAGCGCCATGTCGACAATTAAAGTGGGAATGTTGGACGTCACAGGCAGGGAATATCCTACTACGGCGAAGGACTGCTGCTTAATATTCATAAGCCCTGTCTTCACCATTGGATGGTCACGGAGCAATCTAATTAATATTCAAACATCGTTTTTCGCCATAGGAAGGGTACCAAATTGCGTCACCGCTAT
>JADLZN010002443.1:0-26593 GCA_018155175.1 Sinocyclocheilus anophthalmus | reverse complement strand
CGTCACATCCCTGTGTGTGAGCTGAGGGCCTGACAGTCCTGTGACATGGCCTTACAAATGAATGGCATTGTTGTTTTTTATTAACTTTATTGCATATAATATGTATTTAATGCATGCCATAGTAAAACATTATTTGAATAAATAGACATTACACTGTAAATCTGAAGCTTTTTATGCTCATCGACACATCTTTTGAATTGTATCCCTCTTTTACCTAGGCCTATGTAGCACTGCATATTAGTATATTAATTATATTTCACTAATTATGAAGAGTTCATTTGCAAAAACAGTTAACTCCGTTTTTAACAATTCTCTGAAATCATGTTTTTTCATTGTGCATTCCAATTAATCTCAACCTTTAGTTGGGTTATTTTGATTAGGTTAAAAATAACTAATAATTACAGCTAACTAAGACAATAAAACACAATAAAAACATGATTACATAATAAAAAACATGATTTTTGAAAATGTATCTGTTTTTGAAAATAAACTCTTCATGTATAGATGTACTTGTCATCTATATACGCTTTGAGTAATGAAGGCTGTAATTATTCCAATTCATACAGATACCATGGTAATATCTACATTATTACCGAGGAAATAACATGCACTTTCCGTTATTACCATCTCATTTCCTAAGTAATAATGCAGATATTACCACAGTATTGCCCTGTTATTACTGAGCCGTGATATTATGTGGTACCACAGTTACTTTGTGCTATTCAGTTAAATGTCTATACGTTTGCTGTATCATAGTAAAATATACTTTATATATATATTATGAAGTTATATTTATATTTATTACACCGCGTACGCGGAGCACAACACAGGGTTATTGTTTTCACTCCTGTCTGAGTTTGTGCAATTCAAGTTGGTAATTGTTATTGTTCGGCCATGTTATTGTTTAAATGAAATGAAATATTTTATATTGAATAAAATGAATAGTTTATTAATTTGTCAGTATATTCTAATGGATTAGGCCCTTATTATATGTCCTTGGCTGAACTTTACCATAGTCTGATATTACATTAACATTAAAATGATAATAATAATTTAAAATAGGAATGCTTATCAAAACTTAAATAAAGAACACAAAACAAAACTTTTCTGCATCAACGAAATCCATAAAGTCAGTCCTGTCACGTCTCGGTCAGTCCTGTCACACAGGAAATTGTTATAAAAATTTAATATTTTAGGAAATATTGATGAATTAATCTCTGTAAATGTGTAGATGAAGGTTGGAGTATATATACTATGTTTTTGAAAACATCTCCTAAAGGCAGTTCTTTACAACTATATGTGATGGCACGATATGTGTTTCATATAGATTCACATGTCCTCCATATTGTGATTTTTTTTCTCAACGTTCGATTTAAGAAAACAAGATATTTTTTTCACCCAAGATTTTGACAAGTGGAAATGTAGGCTTGGTAGAATGTCTCCAGTAATGTCTTTAGTCGGACAGGGAGATGGGCAGCTTGTTTTTGTTCAGCCTCTTTATACGTTTCAGGGTGTGTTGTTTGTAAATGTTTAAAAAGGTTGCTTGTATTGTTGCTGTGTGTGACTCTCTCATCACAAATATTGCATCGTGCATATATCGATACCACAATAGTATCCTCTGAGTGTCGATATATCGATACTGCAGCATCGATGTGCACATCCCTAGAAAGAACTTCCTCTTGGAAATGCGTCCATGCGTCAGAAGCTCAGGGATCACGGGTCACATAGAGACTCGGTTTGTAACTCCAGCAATGAAGCAGGTGTTTACCTGCTGGTAGTTTTGTGCAGTGACACGCTGGAGTTTCTGAGGAGCTTCTGGAGCGCTGCTTTCACAGCCCTGACGCCAGCCAACAGATCAACAGATCATGCCGTTTATAATGTTTGAATGTTTGAGGTTGATCTTCATCAGAAATACCTTGTTGCTGACATCAGACCATCTCGGGGTTGACTCTGATTCGGAGTCTGAACTGGAATCTACTTTACACATCTCCTGACAGAAACCACAGACTGCACTAACACACACACATGATGACAGATCATTCAGAAACACTAGAAATGGACAGAATCTTTCCATCTATTTCAATGCCAGTCTACCAACAACGCCTGACTGACTATTGATCAGTTCTTCCATTCCACTCACTGAGTGAAAATCTATCTTTTCTCGCTACAGTTTACTTGCTGAATCCACAGCCAATCGTGCAAGGTTATAGTGGTGTGTGTGTGGTGTGTTTGAGAGAGAGTGAGTGTGTGTGATGTGAGAGAGGTGTGTGTGTGTGTGTGTGTGAGTGAGAGAGAGGTGGTGTGAGTGAGAGAGAGAGAGAGTGGGGTGTGGTTGAGAGAGAGTGAGGGGTCAACAGAGAGAGAGAGTGGTGGGTGTGTGTGGGGGTTTTTGAGAGAGCGAGTGTGTGAGAGAGAGAGAGAGAGAGTGTGTTGTGTGTGAGAGAGAGAGAGAGAGTGTGTGTATCTGTGAGTGAGAGAGAGAGTGTGTGTGTGTGATGAGAGTGTGTGTGTGTGTGTGTGTTGAGAGGTATGATATAACATTTGATGTTGGTCATAGAGAAATCCTTGGTTTACTTATGCCTCCTAGGGAATGAAGAAATCATATTACTGGCTGAAAAAATGTCACTAAGTTTTGAGTTACCATTTGAAAAGCTAACTTCATTTGTCAATAAACTATTTTGTAAATATCTAATAAATGTGTTAATTATGGAAATTGTTTTACTGTTGCTACTATCATTTAATTTCTTTCTTTTCATACAAAAATCAACACTTGGACCAGTTTACTGCATATTCACAAACTTGACAAGTAGACATTACATACTTTTATTCATTATAAATGAATACTTTTTACACCTATATCAATTCATTCAAACTAGTACTTTTCCATTTAATATTCTTATTACTTTCTTACTACTCACTATCCCAGATTTGACGTGCAACTATTCAACTGAAAACAAAATGCAATTTCATGAGGAAAAGTATTAAAAACGGTAGACCCAACTGGTTATTCAGTATAAGAAATCTGAAAATTATACTAGTTGTTTAAATAGTTACAAATCCCAGATCTCTATAGAAATTAATGAAAAAATGTGCAATTTGTTAACAATTCAAATAAATACTTGCCACTGTTATGGTTAGAAGCAAAGCTAGTAGCAAATAGCCAATGTTTGCTACTAGTGACCTATTTAAAACATAGTAACCTTTGGAATAAGTGTTAGTCTAAAATGCAGTCTAAAATGCAGTAAAAATCAGTTTCCTCTTGTCATTCCAAGCCCATAAGACTAAGATATTTGCTGACACGTGAGAACAGCCATGGTTTTTGCAGAAGCTGAAATGTTTGTGTGACGCAAAAACAAAACATTATTTATTTATTTTAACTTTTACAATGTATTTATGGATTTATAAAAATATATATCCAGTTGTGTTTCGAAGATTAATGAAAGTCTGGGTTTGAAAAGTAAATGATGACAGAATTCTAATTTTTGAAATTAACGCTTATTTAGATGGTCACCCAGGGAATTCAGCTGTTTCACATTTCAGTAGGTGTACATGAATTACAATTTTCACACAAAATAATTACCAAGTAGTGCTGTCAAATGATTAATCGCTTCCAAAATAAAGGTTTTTGTTCACATAATATATGTGTATACTTTGTATATTTTTTATGTATATATAAATACACACACAGGCATGTATATATTTAAGAAAAATATGATATGTTTATATATTAAATATATTTATAGATATAAATGTATATACGTGTAAATATTTTCAAAATATATACTGTATCTGTGTGTATTTATATATACATAATAAATATACACAGTACAGTACACACACATATGTTATGTAAACAAACACTTTTATTTTGAAAGCGATTAATCGCGATTAAACGTGCATTCACGCCATATCGGAATTCCCGTAATTACAGATTCCAACTTGTAAAAAGCGTTCACGTCCTCGTAGAACTCGTAGTTCACTCTCATAGGCTCACTTCAATGCTGCGATGACGTCATCGCTTTGGGAACAACTTCAGTGTGATGAATGTCTGAAGCCCTTATACCATCACGCCAATTCATTGGCCAAATAGCGCTTAGCACCGCCCCCAAAGCGCACATAGGTGAGCTATATAGCGTGCTGCGCGCTATTTTCATCAGATTTCATTTCCTTCAGGAAGCGAATCATCTGTCGCCCGTAGGAAAGCAAAAAAAAAAAAAAAAAAGGTTGTGTTCTCAGATATTTCTCTAAAAGAGCAGTTTACTCCTCTTCAGCGGACACGATGAGCTACAAGAGATGCATCGAGCCGTGTGACAGGTTCATCGCAGGAGGACACACTCATGACAGGTGCGTGCAATGTTTGGGCCTACAGCATGCCCAAGCGGCGCTTAGCGGCCTTTCTGATTGTCGACACTATGATAGCCTTCAGCTAAAAGCACTGCTCGAGGTTCGCGGCCTTCTCAAATAAAGTAGGCCTCGCGTCTATCCCGTTTCTGCGGTTGCCAAGGCGCCGCACGAGACGGTCGCTTGGGGTGACGCATGCAAACTGAGGCGTTTAGAGGGCGAGTCAACGGAATTTTCTCCTTTTCCCTTGCTCTCTCCGGGCCATGTGCAATCGCTCGAAGAGCGCTACGGGGATCCCGTGGTCTTCGTTAATGATAATTTGCGGCCTACCCTGGAAGCTAGCGAAGCGATGTCTTTCAGTTGTATGCCGTATGATGAAGACGTGCTGTCCACAGCAGCCTCCGATTCAGAGGATTTATTGGGCGAACTGTGCAGTTCTCTCCCTCCGAGTGGACAGGAGAAACGCACTTCCCCGTCTTACAGCGAACTATTAGACATTGTAACACGCGCTGTGAATAAGCTGGGGTTAGAGTGGGATAGCGAGCCGGCACAAACTCAGTCCCAGTCGAGACTGGACGATCGATTTTTGTCCAGCCGCACTCCATCTCAACCCCGTAGGCCTCTCCCCTTCTTCCAAGACCTCCACCACAAGGTTTCGAGGTCTTGGAAACAACATTTTTCGGCACGTATCACTAATCCCGCTGCCGCTGATTTCGTCACGGTTTCTAAAATGGCGGCTCACGGCTACGTGACGATGCCGGCCGTAGAAGAGACTCTCGCGGCACATCTCGCGCCAAATTCCGCTCCGTCTTGGAAATCACGCCCTCTGCTACCGTCCAAGCCGTGTAGGGTTACTTCTGCTTTGATCGGAAAATCGTACATGGCCGCTGGGCAGGCCGCGGCTACACTCCATTCTATGGGTGTACTCCAGGCTTATCAGGCAGACATGCTCAAGGAGCTGGACGAGGGAGAAGGCCTGACCCCAGAGGCCATTAAAGAGCTCAGACGAGCTACTGACTTGGCACTAAGGGCTACCAAGCACACGGCTCGAGCAGTGGGCAGGTCCATGGCAGGCTTAGTGTCAGCTGAGCGCCATCTTTGGCTTACTCTCACTGACATTAAGGAGAAGGACAGAACTTTTCTCCTGGACGCCCCCATTTCGAGTGACGGTCCGTTCGGAGACTCGGTCACTACGGTCGTGGAGAAGTTTAGAGAAAAGTTTAGAGCAGCGAAACAGCAGTCCGCTGCATTCCGTCAACTCATCCCTCGCATGGCTAGGGAAGTGGAACGTCAGCCACCTGCAGCTCGCTCACGCTCTTCGTCCTTACAACACCGCGAGGTCCAGCGGCATGAGCCACCGCCTACAGTAGGTTACCCCCTCGTAAAGACTGGGGTCCTAGGTCTCGCCCACCTGCTTACCCACGACAACGCAAGCGGTTAGACCTGAGTTCAACGGCCAAGCCCTCTCGTCCTCAGGCCCCTAATAGCAGTTCCTGATTCCTCTGCTCGTCTTCGGAGGCCAGGCCCTCCTTTAGAGAGAGTGTACGAACCGCACAAGCGTATTCGACTCTCTCGCTGTGGCCTCCAGACTCCGATCTTGATGGTCCCGCCGCATATTGCGCCTCGGGCAGTTTTAGATCGAGTCCTTACGACGAGCACCTCCTCGGATACTCTGCGCGTTCCAGCCTTCAGAGTTCTTGTTAGAAGAAAAACGATCCTCCTAAGGGTTCCTTTCTCCCTCTTTTTTTTTCCCCTTTTTCTTTTTTTTTTTTTTTTTTCCCCCCCCTCCGATTTTCCCAGTGAGCATGGCCGGTTAGACCACCCCCGTGTTCCTAACAAAGCTCCCACTGTTGGGGCAATGGGCAGGCCTGACAGAACAATCGGACATCTTCCCATTATAGTTTTTCCTGCCACTCAGGTGCTTCGGGATCCTATACGAGAAAATCAGATGTACGTTTCAACTGTAGAACACCCAAGACCCCTGGCAGACTACTGGGCCACGTGGAGACGCCTGCCCGATATTTCACGGTGGGTACTACGCACCATTCGACACGGGTACACTATCCAGTTTCGGAAAGGGCCACCTCCCTTCAGCGGGGTTCTCCCTACGACGGTACGTCCTGGGGACGCCTCGATTTTAGGTCAGGAGATCATATCACTCCTAGAGAAAGGGGCTATAGAGGAGATACTCCCCACTCAGATAGAGTCAGGCTTCTACAGCCGGTATTTTGTTGTACCCAAGAAAGATGGTGGGTTACATCCGATTTTGGACTTACATCGTCTAAACCTCGTGCTCAGAATGAGCAAGTTCAAGATGTTAACAGTAAAGTCCATTCTGTCTCAGGTCCAATCCGAAGATTGGTTTGTAACCATCGATCTAAAGAATGCATACTTTCACATTCATCAAGACAGGAAGTTCCTCAGGTTTGCTTTCGAGGGCAAAGCATATCAATACTGTGTTCTTCCGTTCGGACTAGCTTTGGCTACTGAAATGTTTACAAAATGCATGGACGCAGCTCTGGCCCCGTTGGGGCTCCAGGGCGTCCGAACTTTGAACTACCTGGACGATTGGCTAATACTAGCTCAATCTCAGGATCAGGCACGGATACATCGAGATCTGGTACTCGATCATTTGAGGAGCCTAGGGCTACGGACGAACCTTCAAAAGAGTGTCCTGCTGCTGTGTCAGCAAGACAAACTTTTTGGGGGTGGACTTGGACTCTTGCATGATGCGGGCACGGCTGTCTCCCGCTCGTGTGCAGTCAATACGGGCCTGTCTAGTTCAGTTCAAGACACGGCGCCGAGTACATGTAGGCCTGTGTCTCAGGCTGTTGGGTCTGATGGCAGCAGCGTCTCCTGTAGCTCAGTTTGGCCTGCTTCACATGCGACCATTTCAGTGGTGGACCAAGAGCCAGAACATTTCACATCACTGTCACCCGCTTCGCAGAATTACGGTGACACGCAAAGGCTCTCGTACTCTAAGCCCTTGGATGAGACCCCAGTTCTTTCTGGAAGGAGTCCAGATGGGGACGTTGTTTTGCCACAAAACGGTCACGACGGACGCGTCCCTTACGGGCTGGGGAGCGGTCCATCAAGGACATCCAGTCGGTGGAGTCTGGACAGAGGTACATCGAGACTGGCTCATAAACCGTTTGGAGATGCTTGCAGTTCTCCTGGCTCTCAAACAGTTCTTACCCCAACTGAGGGGTTATCATGTGTTGGTCAGGACAGACAACACGGCAGTTGTGTCGTACCTCAATCGTCAAGGGGGATTACGTTCTCGCCCCCTGTGCAGGCTGGCGAGGCGTATTCTTCTCTGGGCTCAGACAAAGTTCCTGTCGATCAGAGCAGTCCATATCCCAGGTCGCCTGAACTCAGGAGCGGATCTGCTCTCGAGACAGAGTCTACAGAATGGGGAATGGAGATTGCACCCCCAGGTGGTGGATCTTATATGGCAGAGGTTCGGCCGAGCGAAAGTGGACTTGTTCGCTTCAAGCATGACTACACACTGCCCGCTTTGGTTTTCCCTGTCTCCCCCGTCGCCTCTAGGTCTGGATGCTCTGGCCCACGAATGGCCCAGGACCAGTCTTTATGCTTTTCCCCCAATCCGGTTGCTCCCAGCAGTCCTATTCAGAATACGATCAGAAAGAGTGGAGCACCTGTTGCTGGTGGCCCCGCGGTGGCCCACTCAGTCGTGGTTCTCAGACCTGGTCAGTCTGCTAGCGGGCCCTCCATGGGAGGTTCCCCTCAGACACGATCTGTTGACACAAGCATGATTTGGCATCCTCGACCGGAATTATGGAGGTTATGGGCGTGGCCCTTGAGCAGAGTATGCTAATGTGTTCTGGTCTCTCGGCTGAGATTACTGACACTATTATGAATTCTAGGGCTCCCTCCACGAGACGCTTATATGCTTTCAAGTGGAGACTTTTTGCCTCTTGGTGTAGACAACGCACTTTGGATCCAGTTCACTGCCCTATAGGTTCAGTACTGGAGTTTCTTCAGAGTCGTTTTTCTGAAGGGGTTACCCCCGCCACTCTTAAAGTGTACGTAGTGGCCATATCGGTATGACATGCACTCATAGGAGGTGCTTCGGTTGGTCGTCACACATTGGTGTCACGTTTTATGCAGGGTTTGAGACGGCTTAGGCCTTTCCGCCCAGCCCGAGTTCCTTCTTGGGACTTATCGATTGTGTAGGAGGGCCTGACAGGCCATCCCTTTGAACTGATGGAGTCGGTGTCAGAGAAGTTACTGACCATTAAGACCGTTCTTTTGGTGGTTTTATCCTCCCTCAAGAAGGTAGGGGACCTGCAGGCTCTCTCCATTAGTCCTTCGTGTATGGACTTTGCACCAGCACTGGTAAAATTCTTTTTGCGACCTAGGCCTGATTATGTTCCTAAGGTTGCTTCAACTCCATTTCGCTTTCAGCAAGTGGTTCTGGAGGCTTTTTCCCCAGCCGAAAAGGAGTCAGTTGCCCTGAATCTCTGTCCGGTTAGGGCACTTAGGACCTACGTTGACCGTACGGCTCAGTGGCGTAGATCTGATCAGTTGTTCGTGTGTTTTGGTGGTAAGAACAGAGGTTCCGCTGTCACTAAACAGCGGATGTCACACTGGATAGTGGAGGCTATTTCTTTGGCCTATGAGGCGCGTGGCTTGACTTCGCCTCTAGGGGTGTGTGCTCATTCTACAAGAGCAGGGGCTTCTTCTCAGGCCTTCTTTAAAGGGTCTCAAGTTTTATAGTCTGGATGTAGGGATGGCTCCTGGCTCCCGGGTCTTATCCGCTTGAGCAGACGCTTTCCTCGGTCTTCCAGCTATCAAAGGTACGTCAGGCGTTATGGTATAGCGTTCCCAAAGCGATGACGTCATCGCAGCATCGAAGTGAGCCTATGAGAGGGAACATCTCGGTTACGTATGTAACCTTAGTTCCCTGAGTAGGGGAACGAGATGCTGCGATGCTCGGCCGTTCTGTACCTTGATAGCGCTTCCTTTGTAAATCAGTGAAATCTGATGAAAATAGCGCGCAGCACGCTATATAGCTTACATACGTGCACTTTGGGGGTGGTGCTATGCGCTATTTGGCCAATGAATTGGCGTGATGGTATAAGGGCTTCAGACATTCGTCACACCGAAGGTGTTCCCAAAGCGACGACGTCATCGCAGCATCTCGTTCCCCTATTCAGGGAACCAAGGTTACATACGTAACCTGAGACGTTCATTTCAGAGCTACGACTTGCTACAACGTGACCGCTTTGGACCTGACCACCGCAGGCTCTGTTTAGGCGTTGATAGTGTTGCCAAGCCATAGTCCGAGGACGTGAACAGCTCTGAGTAGAACGTGAGCTGAGTAGTTACGGTAATGACGATATGGCATGAACGCAGCAGCATAATTGTTTGACCGCACTACAAAAAATGCCAAGAAACACGTTCAATTAAACTTGAAATTGTGAGGAAAGACTGAAATAGTATTTCTTGTAAAACAAGGGACCCAATACGCTCATCTTTAATTTACAAATTGATAAATTGTGTACATTATCCCTTACATGTCTATTGAATAGTTACAATACTTGTAAATGTATTTACCAGAAATTAAAAACAGGTTGGCCTTATAGATAGTACTTATAAAATGATAAAATTGCTGTATGCTGAGCACGTTTGTAAACTGTGGCGTTGTTCCTGGACAGCAACTGAAACTAGGGCAACTCCCAAGCAGCCAGTTTTGCAAGTTAGAGAGGGAAATCCACACTCATGCCCTGCCATGCATACTTGGCTTGCATAATTTTCTTTTCACGTGTAGGGGGAGTGGAGTCAGAGGTAAATAGGTTCACAGCTCGCACGTCTAAACATGTCAATGTGCCCTGGTCTTGATGTTCCGACAGCTGCTGCAAACTTGTTCGCTGGTGGAAGCCGCAGGATGTTGATAAACATCCTGCACCAACTCAATTAAACGAATGTGCAGAAGAGTTTCAAACGTCTGGACCAGCTCAAGCGATCGCAGAAGAGTTGAATGGAGAAAGTTTGGACCGTGTTTGCGGTTGTTTGATAAAATGGTAAGTGCCTTAGTAGTAACACTTGAGTGGTGTTTCTAACATCTGGTTTCAACAAGCGAATGACGTGCACTGGTGAATTTATATTCCGTTGTTAAAAGAAAAACAACTTTTAAACAACAATTAAACTTTCTCAGTTTTCTTACTTTATTATTAGAAGTAATTATTCATTTTCTTACGATTTGACGCATTCTTTTAAAGACAAAGAATACATCTCTAATAACAACAACAATATTAATATATTGAGTTTTAACTATGCCAAATGTAATATTTTGCGATTATTTTTTTAAAACTCTCTAAGGTAACCTATTTGATAATTAGGCAAATTATGACAAGATTTGCAGGTGCAAAATGTAGTAATATTATATAATATTAATATTAATGGGGGACTACTTTGGTTGTGTTGCTTTCTACACATAAAATTATTTGCTATACTGACGAAGCATAGCCTACTTTAAATATAGGAAGAGGAGAGTAAATAATCCCAGAAATCAACAGTTAGACAATTAGACAAGCCTACCTTCAAAAAAATCTGTTGAGTTGATGAGTGTTTTTCATGATGCATTGAAATAACGTGCAATTGGTGCTGTTCCCACAGTCGACTGATATCTAGATTAGAAGAGTCATAAACTACAGTACAAGTTCAGTTGCATAATAAGAGGGGGAAAACTGTTATCATCTTATCCTGACTGTGTACATTGTGTACATGGCCACATTTGATTGTTTTTACTGTAGCTCTTCGTGGCTTCTAAAACTGGATGGTATTTAAGGAAAAAAGCCGCTTTTTAATTGGGACATAGGGGCCAGAAGGGTCAGGAAGGTGGACTGCAAGGATTCAAGTTAATATGGCAACCCGTCAGCTTAACTGGGCTCTCTCTCATAAACACTTCCCATGAATGCATGCATGCATCATTTCACTTTTCACTGTGAATCATTTGTAAGAGCAAAAAGGAGCCCCAAACCCTGGAAGATGTTTTGTATTGTTCACATTTTCTGAGTACTTACAGAACATGTTCCTCACCCATTGTGCCTGTTAATCATTTTAGCTGAGCTCGTTGCTTATTCCTGCCTGTTTTGCTGTCTGTGTCATCTTGCGCTCAGCAGAGTCACTGACCGGGCCTCACATCTGCTGAAGGAATTCCATGACCGGTGTTAGTGTGGCGACAGAGAGGTGCAAACGTGTGTTTGGGACCGGGAGTTTTGGAGTTTGAGGGAAATAAAAGCGGTGGGAAGGACAGACTCCATGGCTCAGGAAAAGAAGAAAGGAGGGGTCCTTCCTCCTGATGGAGGGTGGGGATGGATGATCGTGGCTGGCTGCTTTGTGGTAACTGTTTGCACAAGAGCTGTTACAAGGTAAGCTTTTTGGAAGACGTATGCTGTTGTTCATACCTGTGTATGAACTTTAGCGATAGGTGTTTTTTTTTCAGCTATAATTAAACCATAGGGTTTAACATGATGTTCAGTACCAAATATTGTCATGGTTTGTTTCTCAAATCGGTTTAACCTGTTAAATAGTGCATGTTTTTGTTTAGTACAGTACATGAGGCACAACTATATTTAGTTGAGAATTGCCTAGAATGAGTCACTGGTTCACAAAGTGACAAGCGCTATCTGATGTTTCTGAGGCAGCCTTTGAGGTCAGATTACATTTGACAGACTTGTAAACAACTTTCAGGCCTTCACACATGGATATAGATAACACAGTGTTGTTGTTTTTTACATCTAGCGGCCTGCAACTCTTGGGTGTTTTTGCTTAGTTATGTTAACACACATGTGTTTTTCTGTAATAAAATGTTTAGAGATTCTTTCCTTTTATACTGCTTTAAACAAGCTGTTCTGTTTTGCAGTATTTTGAATTTCCCCCTCAGGCAAGGAACGTGCTGAACTGACTATGCCGTATAAATATTTTATTGTTCAATTGAAATGTTACTGACATGGAAAGGTGTGAAATGCGAGAACCTGAAGAACTAGTCTGCAATTACATTAATGTTGCAGGTAGGATGACATTTCAAGCAGGCTGGTGGGAACAAAAGAGTTTATGTGACCTCTCACCTCTTTTGACCATTTCTTAAGTCCTGTTGAGATAAGTGGTAATAATCAGCTAGAGCGGTACCAGATGATGAAACTCTTTTAGAGCTTAAAGGGCAGCCGGTGGTCTTCAGATAAAAAAATGCCTTTTTAACCTCTTCTTTATCTTATGGATATTCTCGTCTTAACCAATTTGAAAGCTATTATCATCCATATGTGTTATTCAAGTCCTAGAGTAAGATTTTACCCTTTGAGTCTGCAACTTGGCTTTGCTGACTGGGTCTGTGGAACAGTTGACTGAAGGACATCTCCTTCTTTGATGGCTGATGGCCAGACACGTCTGTCTTAATGGCGGAAGATGTGAGAGTTCCTGGCTGTCATACCCACACTGAGTGCTCTGACCCAACTGACCTGCATGGTGATCTAGTTTTGTTTGTTCAGGTGCAGAACAGGCACTGCAGAGGCTTGTGCCTCATTACCTCGTCTCAGCCTTTCATATCCAGGCACCCACGATCCACACGGCTGTTCGTTGTTACTGACTGTGAATGGCACTGGACTTTAAAGCGTGTTGTTAGTTTGAAGTGTCACAATATGGTTCTTCAAAGACCACAAACGTGTGTTGTGTGTGTTTTGTCTGATCAGAGTTGTCTTTTTCTCTTTTCCAGATGCATCTCCATATTCTTCGTTGAGTTTCAGATGCACTTTGCAAGAGATTACTCTGGGACGGCATGGATTCATTCATTAGTAGACTGCACAACCATGCTGTGTGGTATGTAATGATCATATTGGACACTAAAGTCATTGTACATTAGTGTATCACAGTCATCATTATTGGCCCGGTCTGAAGTAGGGATTCCGGCAGTTACAAATTCTCTTTTGATTTTTTTGTCCATCTGAGACAATAACGTTGCATAAGACACTAAAAAAACCTGCAGTTTCCTTTTTCTTTTTTTTGGGAGGCTGAAAACATTCTCTTGAAGTCAGCAACACACAGCGAACATCTTGAGAGGACACGTCAGTGTCGCAAGCTTGAACCAAAAAAAAAGGCCTGTTTGCTTTCCTTACACCCAGTGCTGTCTGCTGTTGACAGTACAGCAAGCTTAAGAATTACATTGCTAAGGAAAGGCCATCTTTAGGCAGTTGACTAGTAAACAAAAGAAATGCTGTTATTATTTAAAGCTTTCCAATATCGTTCAATATGTTCTCTTTTATCACAAGGCTAATATGTTTGATATGGGCCGTGCAGGAGTCTGTAGAGGCACATAGTTGCATATTATGTAATACTGTATGATGTCATGTAGTATGAGAGAGCGGCTCACTAGTAGAATATTCACAATATTACGAATATTACATTATTAAGATGATTACAAAATAAAGCATTTCCATCCCATGTGTTCAACATAAAAAATTGCCGCTTCTGAGGAAACTGATGCAAAATATTAATGGAAGTTGTTGCGACTGTGACTATTTAATTAAATAAAAAAAATTTTAATACTTCTTGTAATGAATGTTGTGTAATGTAATATGCAAAATATGTAATGTAATATTAAAAATTAGTGGCCATTTAAAACACAGACAAAACAACCGGATGAAATTATGTTTGCTTAGTGTTTGGAAGCATGACACTTACTTGACATTTTTGATGTGAATGTAAATTAATTCCAGAAATGTGTTTTTGTTGAAGTTTATGCCCTCTTATTGAATAAAAAATATACAGTCATATCTTGTTGTTTCCATCCAGCATTTTTTTCTCAGAACACCACAATTTATATTAAATACCCAATATTATAATTTATTACAATAATATTAACACAATTAAAATATTGTGAAATAAATATTAGTAATTTAACATAACTGTTTTCTATTTTTAAATACATTTTCAAATTGTATTCCTGTGATGGCAAAGCTAAATTTTCATCAGCCATTTTTTTTCAGTCTTTAGTGTCACATTATCCTTCAGAAATCATACTAATATGCTGGTTTGGTGCTCAAGAAACATTTCTTATCAATTTTGAACAGCATTCATTTAAAATAGAAATATTTTGTATCTATGTAAAAGTTTTTACTGTCACTTTTAAACAAACTTAATCCATCTTTGCTGAATACAAGTATCAATGTCTATAAAGAAACTGGCCCCAAATTGTATGTATAGTAGTGGATGGAAACCCAGCTTACAGAAAATATTATTTAAAATATGATTTTTCTTATCAAATTGTTCAATATTATTTGCACAATATGTTTATTCACATGTTAATTTTTTGCAGCTCCACTCGGAAGCCTGATCGGGAATCGGTTGTCATGCCGTGTAGCTGTAATTTTAGGAGGATTCCTGGCCTCCATAGGTTTAGTCCTCAGCTCCTTCGCAACCAGTCTGGAATATCTTTACCTTACCCTGGGAGTTTTAACTGGTAAGAGCCCTAAGAATAAAACACTGACCTACATACCCATATTCTATACATTCTATATTTACTATTCTTATTTTTTAGGGCTTGGCTTCGCCCTTTGCTACACCCCTGCTATTGCCATGGTCGGTATCTATTTCTGTGAGAGGAAGGCTTTGGCCTATGGCATTGCCATGTCTGGCAGTGGCATCGGGACCTTCATCCTGGCCCCAGTAGTGCAGCTACTAATCGAACACTACTCGTGGCGAGGGGCCCTCCTCATTTTAGGGGGCTTTGTGTCTAACCTGTGTGTATGTGGAGCTCTGTTACGGCCTATCATTCTAAAAGAAGAGGAGGCCTGTCCTCTTCCAGTAGACTCAGAGTGCGAGTATGGTGTTAAGCCACCCGGCGTTCCTACGGGGAAGGCTGTGGATGACAAATTAGAAGTGGACTCTAAACAACGTTGTCTTCAGTCCATGCAGGAATACCACTTTTTGCTCATGCCTGACTTCCTGGTGCTGGCAGGCTCCTTCCTGCTGCTGGCCAGCGGGTGCAGTCTGCCATTTGTGTACCTAGTACCGTACGCTCTGGATGTAGGGATCGGTCATCAGCATGCTGCCTTCCTGATGTCAATACTTGGGGTCATCGACATCGTTGGCAACATCACATTTGGCTGGCTCACTGACAGGAGGTATGTTGTTTTGTCCTATGTTAGTATTGCATTACAGTCAAAAACAGGAATAGGTCATTTATTGACTGAGCCACATGTTGTTTGTTTCTTCTTTAACTTAAGATTTAATTATTCATTTTTGTTCTAAGCACAGATTTAGTTTTTCAATAAAAAGCTGGGTCAATGATACTGACACTTTACATATCTTAATACTCATGCAGTGAGCTTAGCATCAGTTAACCCCTTAACTGTCACCCCCCATATTTTAAAATAGGCATGCAGGTGCACTAACCAAACTTAAATTGTTGTAATTTATGAAACACTTTGGAATACAGACATAAGTTTGGCTTCTTTTAACCGAAATAATTTTTATGCAAAGTGGAATTTAAAATTCCTCTTATCGTATCTATAATAATATTTTACCTAACAGTTTTCACTCTAACATTGATATAAAATTTAAGCCCTTAATGTCTAAATAATTATTGTTCCAAATTTGAAGATTTTTATTTAGGGTGTTTATACCACAAACGCCACGGTGGCCATCCATCCTCCATATAATTTTTTAATGGATTATTTTTCTGTAACAAACTTCTATATTTCTCTGTCAATATTACTATCTTACTCTAAATAACCGCATGATGGAATCCTGGACTCAGAATATGGTCATTATCTGTTTTTTTTGTCAAGATTTTAAAAAGTTTTGATTGTAAAAGAGCATAATGCATTTTGTAATATGACACTTGGCACTGCCCACTAAGGGGGAGGAGACCATCAAATTTTTTTAAAGTACCATTTCCATGGTAACGTAATGTTCGATTTCAAAATGGTTTTCACAGGATACATTTTGGGCTTCCAAGCTTTCTAATGATGTATGATTTATGATGATTACTAAAAGATGTGATAGAGAAAAAAAGACAACAACAAAAAACAGCGCCAAGCGTCTCACAGATGGGACGGTGACCTGTTCGCCATGATGATCATATGTTTAATTTTAATTTCATAAATATCACAAATATCACTGATATCACAAATTCATTAAAACTACGAAATTTCAAATTTAAGAAAATAATATTAATGACAAATAAATAATAAAATAAACAGTAATTATAAAAATTTTAATTCTCACTTGTATTCGTATATAGTATACACTTGTAACATTTTCTATAACAAGAACAAAGACAGACAACATTTTAATACCTTAGGACACACGTTTTTAGATTTAAAAAAATTTCTTGTCTTTTTCTTAATTTTTCATTGACCAGCTGTCAGTTTAGAATTAAACTTTACTGGAGTGTACATGTCATGGTTTCTTGTCTGATGAATGATTCACAGAGGTCAAAAAGATTTTAAAAAATGCTCAGGTTTTAGGAAAACACACGATTGTTGATTGTTTGCTTCTGATCATGCTGACTAACACTTTCTGTATCTCTCCCAGGTGTCTGAAGAAGTACAGGAATATATGCTACATGTTTGCTGTGGGAATGGAAGGACTATGCTGTCTTTTTATCCCCCTCTTGCACACATTTGTCTTGCTTGTACCCTTCTCTGTGCTCTATGGATACTTTGATGGTGCCTATGTTGCCCTCATTCCTGTTGTAACATCAGATGTTGTAGGGACAACATACCTGTCTTCAGCTCTTGGAGTTGTGTACTTCCTCCACGCTGTTCCCTATCTGGTCAGCCCACCCATTGGAGGTAAGAGCCTCAAATAATTATTTTAATTTGGTCAGTTCTAAGTTCCATTATAATAATAAACATGTTATTTTTTTGTCACATTGAGTGATGAGCTTTTATTTTCTGTGGTAATCAACAACATGCCCTAGATGCAGTACATAAAAACTATGTTAAAGATTACCTGGAATGTTCTTTAAAGAAAAACCATTAACCTCAATTTTCACTTTGTAATGACAGGTTCTATTAAAATAGTCCAATATTTGATTAATTATTAATGTACAGAGACACATTAACCATCCAAACTGTTCCCATTTCACCACATTAAGTTATTTACTTGGAAGGATAAAGGTTACTTAAAAAAAAATATATAAAACTGAAGTAATCATGTGATTTGGTATGTTTTTGCATAGGTTGGTTGGTAGACACCACAGGGACTTACACGGCGACGTTCTTTCTGAGTGGGTTTGCCCTGATCTCCAGTTCTCTCCTGCTGTTCTCAGTCGCCGTCATTCGCCGTTGTCAGAGAAACCAAAAGAACAGTCTGAGCAAAGACCCAAAACTGGTGTCATGTGAAGGCAAACAAGTAGACTATTATACTTCTAAAAAAAAAGACTTGTTGATAACTATACCAGCCACTTCGTAGCATTGGGATAACAATTTGTTTTTGTTTTTTTGCCTAGTTCTTTGTTTAATCAAATTTTGTTAGCATATATAGAGTCAGTAATAATGTTTAATTGGCAGAGGAATTGTTTGTGTATAAAAATGCTGATGTGCCTTTTATTGACTTTCTGTTCAAAAGAAATTCTCATCTACATTAGAAAAAAAAACACACACACACACATCAAGATTTTTGTATATGTTTTCTCCATCTCTCAAATTTCATAGTAATAATGTGTAAGCAGTCACTGCGTTTTCCTCTATACAATTACAAATGAAAGTCATGATAACTGAAGCTCCAGTTGTAGTATGTTATTTAGGTCAGTAGAGGGCAGTGCTGATCCCTAGATATCTGGACAGTCTGAACTGTTTAATTCAGAATATAAATGGTACATGTCATGGTCTGACATTTTTATTAAGTTATGTATTTTGCTATGATCACCAGTTTGCTACAGCTAAGCAGTTCATCAATGATTCTTCAGATGACAAAATGCTGAAGATGTAGGTCAATATCAGTGTGTATGCATGCTACTAATGCATGGGACTAATACATAATCTTTAGAATTTGATGTCAACATTCTCAACTAAGTGTTTAGTAATAGTAAATTACTAAACTATTAGCTTATCTAACTAGTAGTATACAGTAATCTATCTAGTTTCACGGGGTTTAAAAAACACTACATAAAAACAAACATATAATTTAAAATTTGTATAGTATAAAGTCTGGTTTGCACACAAAAACTGCAAAAGATTGTTTTTGTTTTTATTTTTGCATTTGTCAAAGTAATACTGGTGTAGATGTAATGCAACTTTAATTGCACTTTACTGCACAGTTCGAATTCTGTTATTCTGTTATATACAGGTGCATTTCAATAAATTATAATGTCGTGGAAAAGTTCATTTATTTCAGTAATTCAACTCAATTGTGAAACTCGTGTATTGAATAAATTCTATGCACACAGACTGAAGTAGTTTAAGTCTTTGTTTCTTTTAATTGGGATGATTTTGGCTCATATTTTTTTTGCTCACATTTAACAAAACCCCCCCAATTCACTATCTCAACAAATTTGAATACTTCATAAGACCAATTAAAAAAACATTTTAGTGAATTGTTGGTCTTCTGGAAAGTATGTTCATTTACTGTACATGTACTCAATACTTTGTTGGGCCTCCTTTTGCATGAATTACTGCCTCAGTTCGGCGTGGCATGTAGATGATCAGTTTGTGGCACTGCTGATGTGGTATGGAAGCCCAGGTTTCTTTGATAGCGGCCTTCAGGTCATCTGCATTGTTGGGTCTTGTGTCTCTCATCTTCCTCTTGACAATAACCCATAGATTCTCTATGAGGTTCAGGTCAGGCGAGTTTGCAGGCCAATCAAGCTCAGTAACACCATGGTCATTGAACCATCTTTTGGTGCTTTTGGCAGTGTGGGCAGGTGCCAAGTCCTTCTGGAAAATGAGATCAGCATCTCCATAAAGCTTGTCAGCAGAAGGAAGCATGAAGTGCTCTAAAATTTCCTGGTAGATGGCTGCATTGACTGTGGACTTCAGAAAACACAAAATCATGAGATAGTGAATTGGTGGGTTTTTGTGAAATGTGAGCCAAAATCATCACAATTAAAATAACCAAAGACTTAAACTACTGCAGTCTGTGTGCACTGAATTTATTTAAAACACAAGTTTCACAATTTGATGATTAATGAAAACTTTTCCACGACATTAGTCACAGTTGGGTTAGATCCATATTTTGAAACCCACATTGGGTTAACAACCCAGCATTTTTTAGAGTGTATAAGGAAATATATTGTGAAACACCAAATACATTTAGTGACATTCAACCAGCAGGGGCTCTGTAATAATAATTACCATCATAAGAATTTTTTGTAAGGCAAGTAAACAGAAAAACACCCAAATACAACTACAACAGAGGAAAAACATAGCCTAAGTAAAATATACGTCCCAAAGACATAATATGGGAAATTCAGTTCAGACCACCTTCATTTCATTAAGCAATGAAAGAGATGCTCCGTTTTGAACAAAGATATGGCAACACAGATGTTTTTTTGAAAGATTTCAATAGGCCTACACATTCTCTTAAGAGAGCTGATCAACAGTTTTCCCCATAGATGCACAATATTTAAATCGATGCAAATCATCGGTGCACACTAAAAAAGGCAGGAGACGTACATTTGTACAGGAAATCCCTTAAATGTACAAAGCTTGGGGGTGTTTAGGCAAATTACCAGTTGAAGGAACTCGCTCCCTCATTTAGAATAGTCATAAACTTTTAACGTAAATGTTTCCTTAAACATAAATGTTTATGTGCATACACACCTGTTTTCCTCCACACAAAAATACGCAAATGAAGACCACTGTTTTTAAACCACTACATATCCTCTTAGAAAGTATATTATTTACTTTGAGGAATGAGGAATTCACCATTCTCATCATTGGCTGAAGTGTCTGCATAACCCTGTGTCATTGAATATCTTACCCTTTTCATTATAAATAAATCCCAGTATCTCATTTCCCTTCCAATCATCTGGTTTAGACTTGATACTTCCATCAGCAATTTTCTTCAGTTTCCAAGCACTTGTAGTTCCCTCCTTGGTATGTGGACCCATTGTCAAACACTTTTTGTAGTGCTCAATTGCTAAATCCTCACATCTATTGCAGTACTGCTGGAACAGAGTGTAGTTTAAATGCACTACCTGCAGATGTTCATTCATCTCTGTAGCTGTATTAAATGTTGTGTCAAACAGTTCCTCAGCCATTTGCAGATAATTTCTCTCTCCATAATGAAGTGCAAGCTCACTCATGGCAAAGATAAAGGAAGCTTTCTGGGAAGTTGCCATTTCTAGATGGTAAATGCTTTTATCACGGGCCTCATCTATCTCAGTTTTGTTCCGATTTTCTCGTTTTAAATAGATTTTCTTGGTCTTGTACCACATTGCTAACTGATGATGGATGAAGCATGAATTTGGTGATATTTCAGATGCTTTATTAAGCATTTCAATGGCACTGTCTACGTATCTTTGATCCCTGAAGAATATTCCAACATATCTCATGACATGTGGATGCTCTGGAGACCCATTCTAGGCTGTCTCAACCAACTTCTCAGACTCATTCTTCAGCATCTTGGAACATGATAGTTTAAGCCCAAGAAGAACTCTCAGAACATCATCATCTTATGGGTTTATGTCAATTGCCTGTCTAAGCTTCTTGATTGCAGGTGAATCCACAGTGCAAGATGTACCAGCTTCAGTACGATACAGAGCAATGGCATAACCAGCGTTCCACTCGTTATTTTCCGGATCCAGTTCCACAGCCTTCTGAAAAACTTCTGCGGCTTTGTCATAATATTTGCGAGAGAATTTAAGATAGGATCATCCCTTCTCCCCAAGCACCTCTGGAACAAATGAAGACTCAGTTGTTTCATTTATTTTCTGAAGCTTCATCAGGTAACTTTCACAGTCTGTGTAGTTCTTCATATGGTAGTTTACAAAAATGCTAATAACGTTTGAATAAATTGGGCTATTGTAATGAGACTGATGTTGATAGATTCCTTGGATCATGCCGAGATCATCGATACCAATTATGCCATAATTGGCAGAACTTCCTGTCCGCCATTTTGATTCATATTGAAAACCTACTTTTTTGAACTCCTCCTAAACCGTTATTCCAATTTTCACCAAATTTGACTCGGATCATCTTCAGACCAAGCTGGCAAAAAGTTATGGATTTTGTGTCGATATACAAAACGGTTTTCGTTTAGCGCATCAACGAATTTGCTGGAAAGATGCCAAAATGCACCTGAGGCTGTATCTCTGCGAAACTTTGACATATTTGCACCAAACTTTGTATGTGCCATTGTCACCTCACACTGACCACGCCACATCAATTTGGTCAAGAGTAATAAACCATTCATTAACCATTAAAAATTGCATTTACAAAAATGCTAATAACTTTTTATTGCATTAGTACTTCATGCAATGAAACTGATATCAAAATTTCCTTGGTTTATGCCTACAACTAGATACCAACACTGCCAGAAAAAGCTGACTTCCACATCCCGCCATTTTTGATTTATATTGAAAACATTCTTTTTTTAACTCTCGCCACGCTTGGTCCGATTTTCCATCATCACCACATCGGTCAGATGATCTTAAGACTGGGTTGACAAAGAGTTTTATGAATTTTCTTGTCATAAAACGAAACCGTTTTGTACCAGCGCCACTACACTTTTGGCATAGTGCTAAATGCATCTGAGGATGTATCTCTGCAAATATTTGACATATTGACACCAAACTTTGCAAGTGCATTTGTCACCTCACACTGACCCTGCCACATTAATTTGGTAACAGCGCCACCTATTGGTCAAAAGTGATAAACCATTTAATCACATTACAGGAGGTTGTTTTTATGATTTTACAGCCATTTCAATTACAATCGTCCTAAAATTGCTTTTATTACTCATTGTTGCATTTGGTCTGATGCTCCATGCCATGCTTAGCTCCTCAATTTGCCTCTGGAGTGCTTGGCCCCGTGATTGCTGCTTGCAGCTATATTTTTTAATATATTTACTCTATCTCTCAAATGTCATAGTAATGTGTAAGCAGTCAGTGAGTTTTCCTTTATATAATTACAAATGCAGGCATAACTGAAGCTCCAGTTGTAGTATGTTATTTAAGTCAGTAGAGGGCAGTGCTGATCCCTAGACTGTTATGATCATGAGTTTGTTACAACTAAGCAGTTTTTCATCCAATTCTTAGGATGACAAATGCTTTCTAGAGTTTACAAAATGCTGATGTATGCTATGCATGGGACTAATACCTAAACCTTTAGAATTCAATGTTAACATTCTCAACTAAATGTTTAGTAATAGCTTTAGCTGCTTTTACTTCATTGGTTTTAATTACCACAGGCCTTTATCCATTTTCGTAACATCTAGTGCACAGAAAGCAGTTTGATTTATATTATTTATTTGTTAATATTTTAATTTGTCAAAGTAATACAGGTTTAAAAGTAATGCAACTATAATTGCACTTAAAGTTACAGTTCATCCAAAAATGAAATTCTGTCATCTTGTTCCCAATCTGTATTATTTTTCTGTGGAACATATAAGAAGATAAATTGCAAAACAACAAATACATTTAGTGACATTCAAATCAACCAGCAGGTGCTCATGAATAATTACCATCACAAGAACTTGTCAACTTGTCAAAAGGTAAGAAAACAGAAAAACACCCAACAGATAACAGAGGAACAAAAATAAGTAACTTCTAAAAAGAGCAAAGTACAACTACAATATCATCCATATATGAACCACTGCCATAGCGCTGCTTTTAGCCACTGTAATCAACAATAATTTTTTTAACAAAGCCCCACTAGTAGGATAGTTATCTACGAACAATATTTATTATCAATAACATTATCTGATTCAATGGACACATACATTTCTTTGCATCTTCAGCTCCTTTAAATCTCATGCTTTCATGAAAATTAGTTTTGTATGCCTAATAAGGGATTAAATATCCAGAGTCTATTATGCAATAAAGATAATAACTTCAATAACAAACTTCAAATGAAACAGCATAATGACTTTATTAAGACGCAACTTGTTAAGAGGCAAGGGAACTGAAATACAGAGAAAAGATGAGTAAATTATAATCAGAAATATAATCAGAAGACGTAACACCTGACATACAGTATGAATTAAGATTAACAGGGCTGCATTAGTTTTAGTTTTTTATAGTTGTTTTTATTAAAAGAATTCTTCTCTAGACCCCGGATCACCTTAATTTCATTCCTGTTCAAAGAAGAGGCTACTTTAAAAAAAAAAAAGATCTGAATACATATACCGGTACTATTCTGAAAGACTATATTACAACAGGTGCTTTTTTGCCTTACAGCACAATATACTATAATTAAGACTGAATCAATCAAAAGGATCTGTAAGGTAAAAAGTAACATTTAATTTATAACAATAACTCTTGTTTCACATTAAGCCTTGTTCACTATCCACACTAGTTTAAATCTGTTTCCGAGCATCTTCACACAGAATTCATGAATTATCAAGTGTGCAAAAATGCATTTCGAATGTATGACAAAATTTAGGCCCAATAGCCTACTATATAAAAAAGTTTTTGTCTTCAACTGGTTTTGAGAATGCCATACTCAAAGATCCTCCCGCACATGCACTCAGATGGGAGTGTGCGTGTGAGAAAGAGAAAAAAAAACTAGCAAAAAAAAATGAGAGATGTGGGACTATATGGAAAAGCCTTATGTTCACATAGTTTGGGCATGATTATGCAAATCAGCCGCAGAGACTCGCTCCCTCATTTGGAACCACCTAGATTCATTAACAGTAGAACAAACACAATTTATGTGCATGTTTTCTTCGCTCATAAATACACAAATAAGGCCCATTGTTTTTCTATTAACAATTAATTATGCATCCTTGTAGAAAGTTTATATTTTACAATTAATCTCACAAAGATTACTGAGGGACTCATCATCCTCTTCATTGCCTGAAGTGGCTGCGTAGCTCTTGGTGTCCCCAAACATTTCCCCTTTCATTTGATAAATGAATCCCAGTATTTCATTGGCCTTCCAATCACCTGGGTCATCCTTGATATATCTCTGGGCAAGGTTCTTCAGTTTCGTTGCGCTTCTATTCCCCTCACTACTAGCATGTGGACTCATTTCCAAACACTGCTTGTAGTGGCTGATTGCTAAGTCCTCACATCTGTTACAATACTGCTGGAACTCAGCATAGAAATAATGTACTACATGCACACTATCATTTTTCTCTCTAGCTGTTTTAAATGTTCTGTCAAACAGTTTCTCTGCCTTGGGCAGATCACGTTTCTCTCCATATTGAAGTGCAAGCTCACTCATGGCAATGATAAAGGAAGCTTTTAGAGAAATTGCCTTTTCTAAATGGTAAATGCACTGATTTCGTGCATAATTTACCTCTGACTTATTTACTTCTCGTTTTTCTTTCTGTAAATTAATTTTCTTGGTCTTGTAGCACATTGCCAACTGATGATGTATGAAACCTGAGTTTGGTGATGTTTCAAGAGCTTTCTTCAGCAGTGTAACTGACCTGTCTACTGATCCTTGATTCCTGAAGAATTTCCCAACATATCTTACAACATGTGGATTTTCTGGAGAGCCTTTCAGAGCTGTCTCTATCAGTTTCTCAGACTCATTCATCAACTCTTTGGAACATAACAAAAATTTAACTCCCAGAAGAACTCTAGAAGCATCATCATCCGGGTCGATGTCAATGGCCTGTTTCAGCTGCTTGATTGCAGGTGAATCCACAGTGCAAAATGTACCAGTTTCAGTGCGAAACAGAGCTTTTGCATAACCAGCGTTCCACTCGCTATTTTCTGGGTCCAGTTCCACAGCCTTCTGAAAAACTTCTGCGGCTTTGTCATAATACTTGCGAGAGAATTTAAGATAGGCCCATCCCTTCTCCCCAAGCACCTCTGGAACAGAGGAAGGCTCAGCTGAAAATGTTTCATTTATTTTCTGAAGCCTCATCAGGTAACTTTCACTCTCTGTGTAGTTCTTCATATGGTAGTTTATCCAGGCTAAATTTCCATAGGTGACAATGAGAGTCTTGTCACAGTTGATGCCGAGGTTTTCTTTAATGAGTGTCTCAGATTTCAACAGGTGAGTAAGGGCCTCTTCTTTGCGTCTAAGAAGGAATTTCACATATCCTAAAGAGCAGTGAGTTCGTGCAACTCCTTGCTCCCTCCCTAGACCCATCTTGACCTGGTCCTCAAGCCTATTGAGGATATCCGGCAAGACTAGATCCTCTTTTTTAATGTCCCAAGTAAAGTGACACTCCAGCTGATCCAGTTTCGATTGTAAACTGTCCTGGATTGAACTAATAATAAAACAAATCAATTGGTTAAAAGAATAAAAAGAACTGATTTGGCCTTGTAACAGAATGTTTTCATATTATACTTAAGCAGCACCCATGTGGACACCCACCCACTTAACTATTTAGTTTTAAATAATATATAACAAAAATACTGTATATTAAATATTGTTTATTAAATAATAATAATACCACCACAGAAAAAAATATGTCTAAATGTTTATATGTAGCGATAGCTTTCCACAGTAATTAATTACACACACACACACACACATACACACCACACACACAGCGCGCATTTATCATATTTAACATTATATAATTCAAAGTGCTTTAGAGTGACAGGTGAAGCTCTTGAACTCCACAAATACATGGAGTGATCAATTTGGCCAGGATACCAGGACTACACTCCTATAGTCGTTTAGGGAAACACCCTGGGTTTTTAGATAACCAGAGAGTGTCAGGACCTCCGTTTAAAAATCATTTAAACTGCAGGGACTTTTATAGTAGGCTATGTCCTACCACAATACTAGTAAATTTGGGTGCAGAGAGCACGCCCCCTGCTGACTGCAATTAACACCTTATCCACCAGCGACCTCAGAATTCTCCCATGCAGGGACTGACCAGTCCCAGTGTTGATTGACAAACCTGCCTAAATAAATAAATGCATAAATACATTCACAAAGAAATGTAATGTTCATTTCCTTATGTATAAATGCAGTTTTTCAACATTTTTTTTCAACATTCAAGCTATGAGGCCTTTGAGTAGTGCAAGTCTATGAATGAATGGCTTAGAAGTGGGCGATATGGCCAAAATCTTATATCTTGGTATAAGTAATTTAACATCATGGTAACGGTTTTGCATAGTATACTGTATAGGATGAACACACATACTATGTTCTGG
>JADLZN010002442.1:0-17500 GCA_018155175.1 Sinocyclocheilus anophthalmus | reverse complement strand
TGTGCGTCATCAAAAATAGTCATATATAAAGGGTTGCTCGACCTATAAACTGGATACCTGCCCACTCAGCATGCGCCATATGATAAGACTTGTCACACTTGTGTGCCCAACTGACAACCAGTTGTGAAATCGCCTGGTTGAGGAAAACCTGTGCCTAAGAGGTTATGCAGCATTCTTTTGATCCGTCATCAGAAAGCCAAGTTTTTTATTAAACTCAGAATCAGAGAAGTGCTAACACTGTTCCTCTTGACTTTTTCCTCCCCCGATTTTGGTCTCAATTCCCCCTGTGTTGATATTGCCACTCCGGCTTATTTTATTAACTGTAATTGTTTCCTCTATCTAATCATACAGTGGTTTCTATTTTTAATCTTTTTGCCGACCTCAGGTCCTGGTTAATTACCACCATCCACCCTTCCCCCCTCCCTCTTCCCACCCCCCCTCCATCCCCCCCCCCTTTCCCCCCTGCTTTTCTCCGCTTTTTCCCCCCTTTTTCCTTTTCCCTTCCCCCCTTCCCCTCCTTTCTTTCCGTTTCCTTTTTATCCCTTCCCCCTTTCCTTCATCCCCCTGATTTTTCCCCCTCTTCTCCCTTTTTTTTTTCCCTCTCTTCCGTCCCTTCTTTTTTCCTTTCCCCCCAACTTTCTGCCTTTTTTCCCCTTTTTCCCCCCCTCTCCCCCTTTGTGTTACGGAGTTCCCACCTCGAGTTAGACGTGACACGGAGTTTACCTGAAGGAGGCTGTTTGTTCCTGGTCGGATCCTTTGATCGGACAGCCCTAGCATTTTAGCACAATTACTGATGAAGAGACCGAATGTGAGATGTGTAACAATGTTTTTTGGCCACCCGTTTTTCTATGAGGATTCATATGTTTAGTTTTTATTTGGAAGGAACAACTGTGTCAACATGGACACTTAACAAAGATAATGCGAATAATGAAAAATAAGATTGCGGGCAAGTCTGTACATGTTGCTTCCTTCGTCAGGAATGCTCCGTAGTCAAAACCAAGTTTAATTTATTTTAAAGCAGACATTCATGAGAACCACAGATGAGAGCATCAGCAGAAGCAAACCAGCATCTCATTTCTGTAAAACACCTCCAGATAGTTCTCTGGTTTCATCATCATGAATATGTTTTGTTTAGGAAATCTCTCCAAATCTTTCAATCATCTTCGGGTTTATTGTTCTCGTGAGTATTTAAAGTCAGCAGGCACACTATGTAGAAATCTGCCTTTCTTTATGGATATGTATTTCTGTATCTTCTTCCCTCTCAAAGATTTCAGCTAATTAGTATTTATCTCTTACCCTCTATTAATATATTCCATTTTTGTACTTTCTTGCTTCTAATTACCTTTTGTAACCCCTACTGGTAAGCCAGCATGCATGAAATTTTGATTTCTTATACCACCCACCTAAAAGCTTTCTGTATCAGCTGTCTGTATTATGTTTCCAATGTAAGTCTAACCAAAGTCTTATTCTATTGTGGTGATAAGTTGTAACGTGAGAAAGCTTAAATTACATCGTCAGGTTACCCTTTAAAATCTACCACCATCCTTGGGCCAGGACGTTTTATCTCTGGAAATCATGGTCTTATATTGATATTTGACTTACATGTGAATGTATATGCGATTGTGATTGAATTTCAAATAATATAAAGTAATAATAAAGAAAATGGCTGGAACAAACTCATCGTTGTGGGTAATTTGGTGTGTGTCCTAATATCGTGAGTCTATTTCATATAAAAGCAAACAGAATGTAAATTTTGTGCCCAGAGTTATTAGTAAGAGCTCATGAGCGTGATCTTGTGTCTGAGGCACTGATTTGAGATGATGGTGCTGGGACTGTGTACAATGTCAGTCATATTACTTTAGATTGTTTGATTACACAGCATATGGTACGAGTCACGGCATGATATTTGCTTTTGCTATGCAATTCATTTGATTGTTGGTTTGAAATATCCTTCAAATGGATGTGGTTTCAAGGTGTTTTCATGGATGCAGCTTTGTGATGCTCCTCCTGCGATTCAGCTGTATTGCTTATTGAGTTTATATATTCCCCAAATGCAGTCTTGTGCAATGAAAAGGGGTCTTTTTTCTGAACACTATACGTTTAACTGTTTAATTGATTATAGTGCTACTCAGTATTTTCCTTTCTTTATATTTAGCTATGTGCGATCCCAAGCACTGATTTTGTTCGAGCTCAAAACATGAAACTGAGCAAGAGAGAGAGATCTGCCATAAAGTTATCTGTCTGTTTGCTTTTAAAAATGAGTCTGAAATAATACAGTTGTCTATGTGTAAAGAACTTAGAACATCATACGCAAATAAATGTATACATTTCTGTATGGCATTTTCCTTTGTTCTTTTCCCGCCACTCCTTAGTTGCCATGTTCACCTTAATGAAGAGACTGAGTTCAGCTGTGTTTGTTCTGTTAGTCTCAACTGTTAGTACCACTGCTTGTGTCAGTAGTTAGGCAGATAGTGTTTTGTCTAAATGGATGCTTCAAATTAAGGTTTGATCACTTTGAAGAGTAAATCCCAGGCAGAAGGACATTGTCAAAGAGGTGGTGGTTGAGGAGATTCCTCCTTCTATGTGAAGCGCTTTGAGTGCCCAGAAAGCGCTGTATAAATGTAAGGAATTAAGTTCACAAACTTATTCTTGCCACTGTATGTTTTATTGGGAGATTTAAACGACACGCTTGACAGTCAAACAACTTGCATCAAATTTCAATAAAAAGACTAGATTTCACACATTATTATTATTCATTTTCAACTCTTACACCACATTACTATTAATACATCTTAATACATCTGTGATTATTAAACATTTATTAAAAGTGAAAACATTAAGTCCCATATAGACATCTTACATTACTGATTCATCATGTGATATAACAAGATACTGTGCAGCATCTGTGTATGATTGAACAGTTTCAGCGCTGAGTGTTTATTTACCCCAAACACAGCTCAGAGCGGCTGAGTGAATGTGCTCTGGACTCTGTGGATGAGGCTCGTTGTGTCTGAGACGCTGTAGAAGGACAAAATCCCTGCGCTGGGATCCACAAACACTCCTAATCTATGGCTTCAGACAGACAAAGCCTATTATTCACTGAGTTTGGATCCAGAGTCAACAGACGGTAATCTGATGAAGATAATGTGCATCCTTCTTCATCATTAATATAACACATTAGCTATTATTTTATCATGATAAAGTTGGACTGTATCTCTAATTGGTAAAATCATCAATTGAAACCTTCATAATGAAATGAAGTAGAATTGCATTTAAGTCTATGCTAAATACTGTGTGCAAAAAAAAAGAAAGTATAAACTTATTATGTAACAGGTAGCAGTATTTCCCTCCTATGAACATAGTGATGTGTCACTGATTTATTGTTTCTGTCTGCTAAAGGCTAAACCTTTTACAATTATTAGTTTATGTTAAAATAACATTACTTGTGTTAGAAGTGTGAAATATGAAACCTAAATGTCATTTCAATCCACATATGTTCATTACTGCATTCTCTATCTGAATGACATGCACACATATACTGTTCAAAATATCTCCCGTATCTGTGCCAAAACTATATAATGCATGCTTCCTGTAGCACAAGACATGAATATAGATAAATCACGACAACAAGACACAGCACAAAGAATTCAAAATGCTGTTGCAAAATGTCTGTACTCACAAAACTTTGAAAGTCTTAACGGCCCACTGTGTTTTTCCAGTACTGTAAAGTGACTTCACTGATGCAGTTCTTCATTCTCACAGATGCAACTAATCCATAATGAAATGTAGCATTATTTTCATTCATTTGTTGCAGCCCATGTGTTAAAAATACACAAAGTAAAAAAAAAAGGTTCAGTCTTGAACTGAATTATACATTTCATGTAAAACAAACTCTCCCATGAGACTGTAATTCACATACAGTACGTGTTAATTACTCACAGTAACTTACATTGTAGGAACTCTTTCTGCTGTGATATTCAGGAGCGAGAGGTTTTCACTACAGACACCAAAACACTGAATCTGAAGCTCACATTAAAAGAAAATGAACTTTACCTTATATTTAATGAAAGCTGCTAAACTGATTTATGAGAAAGATTCTCTGTTTACCACTTTCAGTTATCGCTTCGCACTCTTCTTTGCAGAACTGCAGTTTGTCTCTGAGCTGAGAGACTAATTTCACCACAGCATCAAAAGTCTGATGAGAACTGACAGTGAAGCCTTCTGTAGATCCAGAAAGACACTGAAAGACCGACGGCAAACTCTACAGACACAAAGACAGGTTCTTTTTTTACAACCCACAATAACTCTGTAATCACAAAAGCTTGTTAAAGTCCTCAGTGTTTGAGGAGATCTCTGTTACCTGGAGGAAATGAAGATGATCCGGTGTTTCTGAAAGCTCAATGATCTCCTTCAGTCTCTCCAGCTGCTCTTCAGCTCCATTCATTACAGCTCTTTCCTGATCTCTGATCAGCTGCTTCAGCTCAGAGTGACATTTCTCAACGGAGCGGATGAGTTGAGTGAAGATCCTCTCACTGTCCTGTCAACCTGCCCTGGTCTTTTGCTGCAGAGACGCTGTTATCCGGACACACATCACAATCACATCATGGCTTCTGAGTGTGGGATTTTCTCGAAATTGAGATTTTATCCCAGCACTGGAGCACAGGTCTAAACTCACCTATGAGACGCCACAGCCTTCCCTCAGAGCTGAGATCTTTCTTATCTTGATGGATATCTTGCTCTTCTTCTTCTCCAGATGAGCGCACAAAACACAATTAGGATTAAATCCACACTACCATTCACAGTTTTCTGACAGTTGGTCTGTTCGAAAGACGTTTCTACTCACTTGATTGGATCACAAACACTACTCAGTTAAAAACCAGGACCATATAGATTAATTATTAATTACTTACCAATATACACCCGTTACAGCAATTCCGTTTCTATTTTCTTACTCAAAGCACTGATGCTCAGGTGTCCTGATTGCAGAGAAGAATCATCTTTATTCACACCGAACCCTGAGGAGCTGCGGCTCATGAGCATTTGCAGTTTGTTATCTAGGCCCCAGCAGGACTGACTTATGTTTACGGTCCTCGCCGATGCAGTTGATACAGGACATGATTGTGTTGTTTTCATCCTACGAAACAACAGCACAGATACTTAGACTATGGTCAGGACAGCCTTGAATGTTTTCTACATTGAACCAGTCACGTCTCATCATGTTTTGTACGAGGGCAGATCAAGCTCCTGACGGCGTTGCTCAGTGCGCCTGGCCATCAGATTGTGTTTTTGACATCTGAAGAGATCCGTGTGTTCAAGGTGATGTTTGACAAGTACCAGACCGATACGCACTACCAGCAAATGCACTAGCCTATCTGCTTTAACCCTTTCACAGTCGCACTGAACATCTTCAGATCCAGCGTGATGAACTGCAGGACCAGCAGCTTGGAGCCTTGTCTTCTTCAGTTTCTCCAGCACATGTTTACATAAATCTGGTCTTGGACTGAAGGTCTGTCTGCACAGAGGGCAGCTGTAGATACTCTTCCAGTCCTCCTCGTCCCAGCAGCCTGAGATGCATCTCATACAGAAAGTGTGTCCACAGGAAATCGTCACTGGATCCTTCAGCAGATCCAGACACACTGAACAGCTGAGCTGGTCCTGATCCACTGAAATACTGGCTTCTGCCATTTTCATTATATGAGCACACAGACAGACAGAAGAAAACACAGCTGTGGGTTTTATCTTTTATAAACGCACTATCACGTTTTGCCTTCTTCTTCATTGGTCATCGGGGGTGGGGATTACTCGCAGGTCCTCACATGGGATTCCAATCGTTTTGACTTGATTGAGTGACTTGACGTGACGCAGACAGCATGACGTAATTTCATGAGCTCCAAACTTAGCCGGGATTACGGCTATTTTTATGTGAGATTTGAACCCAAGTGTCTGATAATCTACCTGAGACGAGACATGAGCAAAATAGAGAGAAGTGCTCATTTTCAGATGAGTTCACAGAGATCAGATTGCTATGCCCGACCAAACTCAAGCCAAGACTCTGCCAGACTCAGCCTTTTGCTGTTTATTTCTTTTGGTTGGCCAGACTCATGCCAGAGCTCAGCCTAATGCTGTTTGACACAAAACTGAAAAACCAGAATCAAGTCAGTAAGAGTAAAAAGGTATCAAATGAAAAATCAAGTAGTGAATTATAGTTACCTCAGATCTGATTAAGCACAAGATGATGATGTTGGTGAATCAATGAAGCATGTTTGACAACAGGGATGTTTTCTCTCTATTATGTCCAAGTGTAAGAAATTACACTTAAAAAAAAACTAATTCAAATAATCTGTTTCTCAGCAGATAAGCTGACAGTAGTACATCAGTAACAGTGGGTTTAGTCTATTGTCACATTACCACAGTACAGTGATGCTATCATTTACAATATTACTGTGAAATATATTGTACAGTCAATAGCCTGATTACCCAAAATTGTAACTTAATGGTTTGATTCACTGATCATATAAAACATTTATTGGGAAATAAGAAACACATTAAGAAATACATGAGCTGCATTTTTTTAAACTTAATTTTTTCTTGAAACTTTATGTTAACAACACCTGTGTATGCACTCTTTAAAAAAGTACAGGCTACATTTAATACAACATACTTTAATACAAAGAAAGGAAAATACTGAGTAGCACTATAATCAATTAAACCCGGGAAACCGGTATTTAGTCGCTATTTTCATTTAAATTAAATAAAAGAATACCCTCTTCATTGCACCCAAGACTGCATGTGGGGAATAATAAACTCAATAAAGCAATAACAGCGAATCCGCGGAGGAGCAGGAGGAGCATCACAAAGCTGCATCCATGAAAACACCTTGAAACCACATCCATTTGAAGGATATTTCAAACCAACAATCAAATGAATTGCATAGCAAAAGCAAATATCATGCCGTGACTCGTACCATATGCTGTGTAATCAATCAATCTAAAGTAATATGACTGACATTGTACACAGTCCCAGCACCATCATCTCAAATCAGTGCCTCAGACGCAAGATCACGCTCATGAGCTCTTACTAATAAACTGAATGGCATTTACATTCTGTTGCTTTTATATGAAAATAGACTCACATATGATGAACAACACGCCCAAAGTACCCACAAAGATGAGTTTTCCAGCCATTTTATTTATCATTAATTTATAGGTATTTTTGAAATATATCAACAATCACGTATCATTCACATGTAATCATTCATATAAAAACATGATCTCAGAGATAAAACGTCACTGCCAGAGGATGTTGTGTAGATTTTAAAGGGTAACCGACGATGTATTTAAGCTTTCATCGTTTACAACTTATCACACACAAATAGAAATAAGACATTTGGCTATGACTTACATTGGAAACATACAGATAGATGATACAGAAGCTTTTAATGTTGGGTGGTATAAAAATCATATTTCATGCATGCTGTTCTTGCAAGTTAGGGTTAATAAATTAACAGAGAAATACAAATTATATTAATAGGGGTAAAAAAAATTATAGATAGCTGAACTATTATGAGGAGAAGACAAAAAAATCCATTCCATGGCATGATCTTCTCATGTGTTCTGCTGATTTTACTCACGAGAAACAAGAAACACTGAAGATGATTCAAGATGATTTGGAGAAGATTCCTAAACAAACATAATCATGATGATGAACAAAGACTATCTGGAGGGTGTTTTACAGAAATGAGTGCTGTTTGCTTCTGCTGAGGCTATCAGTCTGTGTTCATCTTAATTCTGCTTTATTAAAATTGTGTTTAATAACGGAGCAATTCCTGATGAAGAACAACATTACAGACTTGCCCGCAGTGTCATTATTTTCACACCGGTATCTGTGTTAAGTGTTGCACAGTTGTTCCTTCCAAATAAAAAATAACATTATGATCCTGCAGAGAAAACTGGTGCCGTTCACTCTCTTCATCAGTATTTGCTAAATGCTACTTCAACAATCGTGACCAGAAACAGCCTTCAGTCTTCGTCACTCTCTCAGCTCCTCACAGCACGTGGATGGCGTAATGACCAGGCCTTGAGAGCAAAGGAGTAAAAATGAGAGAACATGGATTAGATAAGGCATGCTTTTAATAAGAATTAGTCATTCAATATCAACACAAATGGCCTACATCAAGAGGAACAATGTTACACTTGCTCTGATTTTGAGGTTTAGAACTTGGCTTTCTGATGACGGAGTGCTGCATAACCTCTGACCAGTTTTTCCTCATCCAGCGATTTCAACATGGTGTTCAGTTTTTTTGCTCCATAGCTTGAATTGTCATTTTTAAATTAATTTTGGTGGCATTTTTGCCCCAAGCCTCTGTTTAATTTCAGAAATAATGTATGCAGGGCGTGATGGCGGGTGTGGGCTCTTTTTCGTGTGGAAGCGGTGGTCTCTTCTGTTGCGAGGCCCATTTCAAATTAAAACATCTGAAGCAAAGCAAAGGTCTGGACTGCTCTGATTTAAGCTATTTGATAGACCAGCCGCTGATTTAAGTGTACTTTCCAGTCTTTGAACCGATTGTATATTAAATTCAAGCACTTCCAAGAATTTCCGGCATACAGAGAAAATACTCAAAACAAGAAGCTATTGAGAGCTTGTTTCAGTACATCTAATGAAACAGACACAGAATAAGACTCTTACATCTATTAGATTCTTCTCAGATCAAAGAAAGAAATGAGGGTATATTTCATATAACAGAGAATGAAGAGATCAACATCTCAGCAAACACACTGGATAAGAGAGGTTGCAGGACACGTGTGAGGAAGCACCTCCAACATTTACTGAATTTCACTGGTTTAGCCAATTAGAGAATGAAGCCCTGGAGGAAGTTTATCTTCTTTGAACTTCCATTATTTTGATTGCCAGGCAGTCAATGGCATCAACTGACAAGTGCTTTAGTCCTGGTCTGTAAAACAAATGAATGAAATAAATGACAATGTGTAATGTTTTTGAGTTGATGTTATAATACCTGATGGCCACTAGAGTGCACTCCCGTGTTGGTTGTTGTGGTTGTTGCAGTGTGCCGAGTAAATGAGTAAAAAAACAGTGCAGCCATGGCTCCGGTTCTTCTTGTATACGCTCTAGAACAAAGTAGAAATAACATGTGTTATTAGAGCATATTGGTGCAAACATAACACAAATTGGCGACGAGTATAGTCCCACTGCCACTATTGAGCTGTCGGTCGAAAGAAAAAGATGGCTACAATCATCGGCCACGTTGAGGCGTTCGACGAGGCAAGAGAGCAATGGACTACGTATGTAGAACGTTTTGAACACTTTGTGGATGCTAATGACATTAGCGAAGAAAAAAAAAGTGTCAGTATTTCTCAGCGTAATGGGGGCATCCGCTTATGGACTCTTACGTAGCCTCATTGCACCAGTTAAGCCCGGGACTATGGAATATGATGATATCGTGAACACACTGCAAGCGCATTTTACCCCCAGGCCCATTGTGATTGCTGAGCGGTTCAAGTTTCATAAACGGAATCAAGCAGAGGGGGAAAGTGTCGCACAATATGTTGCGGTGTTAAGGAAATTGGCGGAGCACTGTGAATTTGGCGACAATTTAAACGACGCACTAAGAGACAGATTGGTGTGTGGCCTGAGTAGCGAGTCAATACAGAGAAAGCTATTGACCGAATCGACGCTCACATATCAAAAAGCTGTGGATATAGCAATGTCAATGGAGGCTGTATCTAGAGAATCACAGCATCTGAGCAATTCATTGAAAGTAAATGCCATGTCGTTGTCGTCGGAATTGGCCAAAGAGAAATGTTTCAGATGTGGAAAAACCAACCATATCCAGAATGACTGTTTTTACAAAGATCAACTGTGTCACAATTGTGGAAAGAAAGGTCATGTTGCACGGATGTGTAAAAGTAAAAAGACAGAGGAGAAAATACCTAGAACTACGGAAAAAGGAAAAGGTGTAAGAAGAAAGGGACAGAGGAACAAAAGACCAATTCACAGAGTGGATGCTAATATGGAAAAGAGTGATGAAGAAACAAAAATCGGACACAGATGCCGAACTGGCACTACACAAAATGACAGCCACACTGCACAATCCTCCAGGAGTGAACATCATGAAAAGCGAAAATTATTCAATGTCATCTGTAATAAAGGTGCAACCAAAAATGGAGGGATTGCCAATTGAGATGGAAGTCGATACAGGCGCGGCGGTTTCTATTATCTCAAGGGAACTGTACAGAGACAAACTGAGTCATGTTCGTCTACGCCATTCAAACGTTGTCCTCAAGACGTATACAGGCGAAGTAATCCTGCCAGAAGGTGTCATCAAGGTGCGTGTCAAATTAAACAGACAAAGTGTACGCTTACCCTTGTATGTGGTTACAGGGAAGGCAGCTCCTCTATTGGGACGAGAATGGCTTCGTAGAATTCGTCTAGACTGGAGGGAGATCAAAACTGTAAGAGTAGTACATCATACTAATGAAGGGACATTGAACAGTCTCCTAAAAAGGTATGACAAAGTATTCAGAGAAGATCTAGGGACATTCAATGGGTATACAGCCACCTTAAATGTGAAACCGGGAACTCAACCGAGATTTTTCCAAGCACGAGTGGTACCGTATGCCATCAAACCCAAGGTGGAGGAAGAAATTGATCGCCTGGTGCAGCAAGGTATCATCACACCTGTGCGATTCAGTGAATGGGCAACCCCGTTTGTGCCTGTAATAAAAAAGGGTGGAAATGTCAGGATCTGCGGTGACTTTAAAATAACAGTGAACCCAGCTCTATGTGCAGAACATTATCCATTACCCCGAATAGAAGATTTATTTGCTTCATTGGCTGGGGGACAAAGATTTGGCAAACTAGATCTTTCACATGCCTACTTGCAAATTCCTGTGCATGAAAATTCACGTAAATACCTTACGATCACGACCCACAAAGGGATGTTTGTATACAATAGATTACCCTTTGGCATCACGTCAGCTCCATCGATATTCCAACGAGTTATGGAACAAGTGCTACAAGGGCTACCGTTTGTCCATTGTTTTTTGGATGACATCCTGGTCACAGGAAAAGACGACGCTCATCATCTGTCTAATCTTGAGGTTGTGTTGAGTAGACTGGAGAAATGTGGACTTCGTGTTAAAAGAGAGAAGAGCGAGTTTTTCAAAAGTTCACTGGAGTATCTGGGACATGTGATTGATGCATCAGGGCTTCACAAGTCCACAGACAAACTGTGTGCTATCGCAGAAGCACCAGCCCCTGTTAACATTAACCAACTCCGATCCTGTCTGGGACTGGTTAATTATTATGCCAGATTTGTGCCAAACCTGGCCACGGTGATTCACCCCCTGAATGCAATGCTACACAAAGAGGCAAAATGGAAGTGGTCTTCTGAGTGTGAGAAGGCGTTTCAGGATGTTAAAACTAAACTATTAACACCCAATGTACTCACACACTATAACCCAAGACTCCCAGTTCGCTTGGCTTGTGATGATTCGCCCTACGGGGTGGGAGCTGTACTTTCACACATGATGCCGGATGGGCAAGAAAGACCCATAGCCTTTGCGTCCCGAACTCTGAGTAAATCAGAACAAAATTACGCACAACTAGAGCGAGAAGCACTAGGAATAATTTTCGGAGTAAGAAAGTTTCACACTTATCTATATGGACGTCATTTCACATTACTAACAGATCATCGTCCACTTACCACCATACTCCATCCTAACAAAGCAACTCCATCCATAGCTGCGGCAAGACTCCAGAGGTGGGCCCTTCTCCTGGCTGCACATAATTACACAATTCAGTATAGAAGTGCTAACGACCATGGAAATGCTGATGGTTTATCTCGATTGCCACTGCCTGCACAGCATAGTGACAGGGAAGATGCAGTGGAGGCTTACCTCATTAAAAAAATGAATGCACTTCCAGTGGGTAGCAGTGACATCAGGAAGGAAACCCGAGCAGATCCGATTCTCTGTCGTGTAAAGGAGATGGTATCCACAGGATTATTCTCACCTATAAAAGACTAAAACCATATCTCACGAGGAAGGAGGAACTCTCACTGATGCAGGACTGTCTGATGTGGGGACAACGAGTCATTGTTCCACCGAATCTGAGACAACGAGTTTTAGAGGATTTACACACAGGACATCCAGGTGTAGTAAAAATGAAGGCTCTAGCACGTAGCTACATTTGGTGGCCAAATATCGACTCACAAATTGAAGAAAAATCAAAGACCTGCATCTCCTGTCAACAAAATCAAAAATCTCCATGTCTCTCATCTTTACACCCCTGGTCATGGCCAGAAGCCCCTTGGCAGCGGATTCACATCGACTTCGCGGGACCATTTGAGGGACGAATGTTTCTGGTAGCTGTTGATGCACACTCGAAATGGCCAAAAGTTCATGTGATGGATTCGATAACGTCATCCAAGACGATTCAAGTTCTGGGTGGTCTATTCAGTCGCTACGGTATACCTGAGACCCTAGTTAGCGACAATGGCCCACAGTTTACTTCAGAGGAGTTTGGATATTTTCTGAAAACAAATGGTGTAAAACATGTGCGCTCGGCACCATTCCATCCAGCCACCAACAGGCTGGCCGAGTGTTTCGTACAGACTTTTAAACATTCACTAAAAGCATCCAAAGAACCAATACCACTACAACAGAGATTAGACTCTTTCTTGCTACAGTACAGGAATACACCACATAGCACAACAAAAGAAACACCTGCTATGTTGTTCTTGCATCGCAGATTGAGGACACGGCTGGATCTACTGAAACCAAGTGTGAAACTGACTGTGGAGCATGCACAAAAAGTTCAATGTTCTTACCGTTCCCTCCATGCAAAAGACAGAGACTTTCATGTTGGTGGGGGAGGAGAAATGGAAAGCTGGTACTATTTCTTCGCAGTCAGGACCAGTGTCGTACACAGTTTAGGTAGACAATGCACAAAGCTGGAAAAGACATGCAGATCAAATGTTAGACTGTCATCCAGAAATCACAAAAACCACAGAATCACTACCAGTAAGAAATAGGATGTCACAAACACTAGATGATAAGGGACAAGAACTGTCTTTAACATCCAATGACACCGAACCAAATTCTCTAGACCAGCATATAACCAAACTTGTGGAACCAGCTATTGCTTCATCCCCAAATGTGAGAAGATTTCCAGTCAGAAACCGTAAACCACCTAACAGACTTGATCTGTAAAGTATTGAAGGTTATATACACAGTAGAAAGTGTAAAAGTGTTACATTCCTTTGAAATTAGGATTTAGTTGACATGTGCATAGTGTGATATTGCTTGAGGGTGTGTTACTAAGGGTTGTTACCTAACTGTTATTCCCTAAGCTGAATTGATGTTATAATGTTAAAAGAAGAAGAAAAAAATGGGGTAGACTGATTTAAGAAGGGAGGAGATGTAATGTATTTGAGTTGATGTTATAATACCTGATGGCCACTAGAGTGCACTCCACCGGTGGATTGTATGTGGTTCGTGATTGTGCGCAGTAGAACGTTCTGTGTCCGAGAAATGAACGAAAAAATATCAGTGCGCAGCCAAAGTGCTCTCGGTTCTTCTTGTGTACGCTCTAGAACAAAGTAGAAATAACATGTGTTATTAGAGCATATTGATGCAAAACCATAAGACAAGACGCGGCAACTATTCTCGTGCATACCATACAGTCAGTGATATTACCGTGCAGAGTTTAAGCGTCGTGTTTAAAACACAATATGATTCGACTTCCTGATGAGGAAATCAATATACACTATATTATAATATGGACACCTAGGCAGGCGATTTATTGATATTTTTTTTCAGCTTGGATGGCACAAGGGGTTGCCAATAGTGAATACAGAGGGGACGATCTGGTATGTTGTGTAATTCTATGGTGAGAACGTAATATCTTAAAATCACTTAAAGTCCAGTAGCTGTAAAAGAGGCAGCATATACTAGTTAATGTATAACCTATTGAATAAATGATATAAAATTAATCAAAGTTTTGCTAGAACTTAGTAGTACGTCGCACTAACAATGAATCAAACTCAACATGATAGTTTTAATGCATGAGCTGCAGTGATGAGATGTTTATGCATGGTGGCCTGACTGTTGCAAATGGTCATACAGAAAGGGTGGTGAGAGAGAGTGGATGGTAGAGTGTGTGTGTGTTAGTGTGTGTTGGTGGGTAGTAGATGAGTGCACGTGATGCGTGTGTCAAGACAACTGTGATGACTTGAGTGGATGAGTTTGAGTCTTAATGTGTGTGATTGATGGTAGATGCCTGTGAGTCATGCTGTGATGAGATGTGTGGTGGGTGTGGGTGATGAGGCGGTGCGAGGTGCGTGGATTTAAGTGCGTTGCTGTTAAGTTGGGGGGGTATGTGTGGGAGCGTGTCCAATGTGGATCGTATCGACGTTCTGGACAGATGAGGAAATAAATTTGTATATGACAAAGGTGATGACATAGGTACTACAAGAGAAGGTTTGCAACTTTCAGGACATTACTCCCATAGTGCCCACTTGATTGAACAAGGCTTATAAAATCACACAGATGGAGTGTATTGAAAATTGAATAGGCACAAAAGTATCCTGTAAGGGGTAGGGGTTAGGGGTAGGAGTTAGTAATGTCATGTGTGCCTCGAGGCAGGGCTGTGTGTGTGTCAAAGGGAGGAGTGTGAGTGTGTGTGGTGTGTGTCGTGTGGTGTTGGTGTGTGTAGACTGGGTGAGGGAGACTGGCTGAGTGCCATGTACATCAGCAGTATGTTGTTCCAGGAAGCTGTTATGAATTTCTGTAGACAATGCTGTTGTACTTGGAAAAAAGAAGTATTGTCCAGATATAAGGAGCTCGTGGCCAAGGGTCGATCCAAACTAGTAGCCCCCCGTGATTTGTTTTCCATATGCCTTCATTACATCCCTTGGGTATAAAAATTTCCTTTTTTGTTTTGGTTTTTAATGGAAGCACAAGAAATGGCTGCAGAATTAAAAATTTTGGGTGAAATACCCCATTTAATTTTTCTATCTGACTGCCTTGAAACATTAAACAGGGTTTTCTTGGGTCAGAAATAGTCTTTGGTATAGTGAACAACTTTTCTCTGAGTTGAGGAGAGTGAATTGTGGTTCTCCAGTAAGATGTGTGACATTCAGGTGAAGCAAATCCAGCTTTGCAGACCAGAAATATATTTAGCAGAGGTCACCTGTCACAGTTTCTGTTAGTTTGGACTTTCTGTTATGCACCGATTAGTGTCCACAGTTCTAGTAGCTTGTCATGCGTTTGTCGCAGATTTGATGTCGTCATTAGTCGTGTGGTCTAGCATTATGCTAGTGTTTAGAGTCTGGGTATTTAAGTCCTGGTCTGTTCAGTGTAGTTTGTTGGGGGCTCGTGCGGGTTTTATGTGTCACCAGTTTCCCTTACCTTGCTAAGGATCTTCTCTGTGATTTATAAAGAAATTTTCCTTCATCTTCGTCTTCGTGCGTTCATCGACACAGTATCGTGACAGTACCCGAATAGAGGTGGAGTGATATGTACAACCTGTACTTAGTTATTGTACCATCATGGATGTGATACATTTCTTGCATATACAATTGTCTCTAATCGAATATTACTCAAAGTATGACTAATACTAGATATTACGACTAATTACTAAATCTAGTATTACTTTATATTAGTAAAAGTAAGAACAATTGTCACATGCAGAATATTATAAAAATGTCCATAGAAAAAAACCGTTTTTACTGGCGGAATGAAGTTACGAGGTTGCGGCGGTCATGTTCAGGTGCCCAAACTGAGTGTAACCAAAACATCGGTTTTATGGCAATATGGTCATTTCGAAAGTTTTTATATCGAAACAAAGCACTATTAAGATAGATTCTCCTCTACCCCTGTATTGCTCTGCGCTTGCACAGCGTCATGCAGCCGTGTAGACTCGGATCAGTGGCTTGCAGTTTGTGTTGGCTATTAGTTAATATCGCAATGATTTTTTAAAGCTTAATTACAGTTCTTTTAAAGTCATTACCGAGTCATGCGTTTCGAGACTGATTTAATTTAGAACAGGCTATTCATTCTCAACTCAAAGTAGAGTCATTTTCTTCATTTATTAGAAATCTTTAAATTAGCTAGTGAGCAATTCCAGCGTTATGGACGTGACATTTGCAGTAAAAACTTGAAACATAAATTCTCAGAGAATGTATATGTTAACAATATATTGAAACATCTGTTTATATTTTTCTAAGCCCCTAACCGTAGAGTTCAGGCATCAGAAAAAGATCAGTCTATACACGCGTTTAATATTTTAAATGAGGGAAATATGCATGCGTTACGGCTCGAAGCTGACGATGACCAAAAAAAGACTTGTGTTTGGAGATCAGTCTTGAGTAGCCTTTGTGAAAATTCGTGCGACATTACAATAGCGCACAAGCCAAGAAACCATGTTACCAGCCGAAACGATAATGGTTTGCTCTCCATGGAACATAAATTTTATTTAGTTTTTCATGTTTGTATTTATGAGGAAAAACCATCGTGACGAACGTGACGTCTCTCCGTTACGGATGTGACAGATCTGAAATTGACACTTGCCTGACTCTAGAAAATCAGATAAAATGCTTTAAAAACTTGAATTGAGATCTGTTTGTGGGTCTCTGTTGGGTATTTAAACCAATAAACATTGTCCTCTGAGACATCTGTATGGTAAGTTTGCACAATTAATAACATTTAAACTGAATGAATCGTCCCTTGCTTAATGATGGCTTGATGTTTCAACTTGTGTTCATGCGAGTGTGGTGTTAAAATGTAAGCAGTGCGGACCTGTTCAAAACTGAATTCAGACTCGATATTGTTTGCTAATGTGGTGTTTACTTTAGACCCCGGATGATATAAAATTGCTAATATACATCATCAGCTATAATAAATGTTCATCAAGTTCCGGAGGTCGCAGAACAAGCTTAGGCGAATTGAAGCATTGTCTGCTTGTTAGTGTGTAAGCCTGTGTCTGTGTGGAGAATAGTATGCAAAATACAATCGTGTGTCACAAGGATCGCAGACAGTCACAGTTTTGGCCAAGGTCGGCGTTGCTAAATGCGCAATCGTGATTCAAAATAGCTGCATTATGTTTTGTCAAAATAATTGCAATATTAGCCAATATTTTAGAATAATCTACATGTCATTTATCGTCTCAAAAGATTACTTAATTTCAGAAGTTATGTTTTACCAAGTTGAATGGCTGGCATTTGGCTGTTAAGAAGATTAAGACGCAGCAAAACGAGCTGTGTGAAAAAGATGTCCAAAAAAGGTGAGCACAAGGTCAATACAGTATGTTCATTTATTGTTTAATGTGAACATCTCTAAGAAATACTTGCAAAATAAATAATTGACAACATTAACTTTTTTTTTACATAGGCCAACATTTGTAAAGCGTTGAGGACTTTGTAGCAACAAGAGGTCCAAAAATTATTATGATTATTTTGATTGATTGTTATGAACATGAGCAT